>QVTF01016189.1:2422500-2492500 GCA_003573665.1 Oxygymnocypris stewartii
AACCCGTCTCTACACTTTGTTGGGTCCATCCCTGCTGCTTCTCTCTGGGATTGTTTACAGCAACGCAAATAACGATAGAGAGTAATTTAAATGGATGTCGGAATTGTTTGGATTTTGGCCGAGGACCGTCTTGTGAAGTGTTTCATGTGTACTGCCAGGGGCGCGGGAAGGTGTTTTATGTGGGGGTGGGGGAGGGGGTAGTCGATTTCTGCGTATAAATATTACGCCAAATAGAAACAGAAAATCGTGCTATAGCCTACGCACTTTCATGAGATCGTGTTAGACAACAATTAGCTATTTTACAAATGGGAATAGGCTACAATGAATTCATAAATGTTTTACATTCAAGCTACATTCAAGCTTAAAAACCCTTAAAATGTGTAGTGAAAAGTTATTTTAAAAGCATCTGGAATGCAATAAAGTAATTTTAAAGCTGTTTTTAAAGCATTTGCTGCATGGATTAAAAATATAGGCCAATAAATAATTCACATAGGCCTATCAGTCAGACAAAATTGCATTGCAGCAAATCCTTCACATTTCAAGGACAAAGATTTACATACTTTTTTATTTATTATTGAATACAATTATAAAATAAAACTCAAATTATAATCGGGCCTGTTTTAGGCTTTCCCTTATTTTTATATTTTAGATGGTGAGGTGATGGGGAAAAATGACTCACCATCTCCTCATTGGACGCGCAGAGAGAAATATATGCATCTTAACGGATTACATAGGCTAATGAAGAGTTTTTGCTTTGCTTTGAATTATTTCGTTTTAAAGTAGTATTTTAAAGCTTTCTATAGATATATTTATCATATCTCTGAGTCTCGAGTTGACGAATTTCGGTTCATCATTGAAGCGCTCTTGTTCAAAACCGGCAGAAAGTGCATTCTCTGTTTTCCTATTTTATAAAAGCACATTGTTGATATTGTGAATGCACACAAATAAAAGTAGACCATTTACAGTTCCAAAAGACATATTACTCTTACCTTTATGAGAAAAAAATCACATGGCGTATTTTAAGTTGTTTTTACTGTAAGAAAAAAATCCAAGTGACCACGCTGGAGCCTCCATGTCCTGTAAAGCTCGCTTCAGCTTCCACTCTCCACACAAACTGTTGGATATTGCACATTTATATAGGTTAAACATTTAAACTAACACTGTGATATGCTTGAACTGTTTATAGGCCTATCTATCGATTTTATTTTAGTCAAGTCGTGATGATTTGATAAGGCTAAATTAATCAAACATAGGCGATCAACTCTGATGCTGGCCGCTTGGTCGTTGCTTAAAAAAAAAAAAAAAAAAAAAAATTTAACGAACAGAAAATGCTCCCAAGGTTTTTCTAAATTAACTTTATAAAAAAAAAAAAAACGAAACTGTCTAATCACTTTTCCATTACATACAAAACTGAACTATTTTAATCATGGGCGTAAATTTCATTTAACAGTAGGGGGGGACAATAAATATAAAATTTATCATGACCAATTTTTGAAGGGGACACAAATAATACAGTCAAATTGTACTTATAAAGATATGTCCCCACAGTGAAAAAATTTGCTTCTATCATTATTATTGTAGCACGGAGACTGCGTCATTATGGTTATTTTCAAAGTTTTTCTCAGGTTCAATGACAAAGCAGATCAGCACATTTCAAACAGCCACAAACCAAGGATAAGAAATAAAATCCCTTTTATTTCATTCATGCTGACGATTGTAATGATGCCAGGTTGTTTACCTCAGCTTAGAGCGCTCTGCTCGTGCTGCTTCTCAGAATGTTTGGTCGCTATAGCAACCAGTTGTAACGTTAGTGGAAAACTGTAGGTCCGAAACAGAGCAGAACCGAACTGAACCGAACCGAGCTGGTACCAGTCAGTGGAAAACCCCCATAAGTTGCAGTGCACTATGCAACAAGCTATTGTAAACAAGCTAACGTTAACTAGATAAGTAATATTTTAATCGCTAATATAGCAGATTCTTGGAAAATTACATCGGTAACGTTAATCAGCATTTTTGCCGCAACTAATTTATGAATGAGTCTGCTGCATCAACTACATTAAAGAGAATCGCTTTATTTAAAGTGAATAAAGTACCCTACTTACTGGAGTTCAACATTAACTGAGCCGCAGCCACACACCTGACTCGTGTGTGGAGTAGGTGAGATTAACTGGGAAAGCAGGCAGTGGGCCAAACCACTGTGAGGAAGGGGAGGGGGAACTCAACAGTTTCTAAAAGCATTTTTTGCGGGTATTTTTTTTTTCTACTTACACAATTATTTTAGGTATACATACATATATTTTTCACAATAGAGAGTGCGATTTTTATTTAATATTTTTTTTGGGGACAACCCTCGGATGGGGGGGGACATGTCCCCTCAGTCCCCCCCGGGATTTACGCCCATGATTTTAATAGGTAGCTATAAGCTATTTTGGGAGAAGGGAAAGACTCATATCGCTGAGAACAAAAAAAAAAAAAAAAGTTGTTTTTTTTCTTCCAGTACATCCATGATATTTCCATGTTCCGCTTTTAAGCCACAACCTACAGATCTCACAACACAAACATAACATTCACAAACATAAAAGCAAGCATTGGCAGGGCTGCGTGCGTGATTTGGCAGGATGTGCGCAACGCGCGCATCAAATAGCCCTGCATCAGTTTAATAACTTTGATAACTTTATTTCTTACAACTGTTAAATTATTGGGCAAATGGTAAATATGTCGAAGATCACATAGAAATAGATAGCAAAATAGCCAATGTAAACTAAATGTTATAAACATCGGAGCAACCATAGAAATGTTTAAATGAATCTTTATTATAACAAATTTAGCCTATATATTTTTCTTTCGAATGAAAGAACAGGTGTTCTCTTTGAACTCTCGAGAGGAGAGCAGATGACAAGACCACACTCACTTAAATCTGAGCAAGTGCATTCACAATCCGTATATGGATTTATTATTACAAATTAGTTATTTCTTACAGTTACTTACATTATTTATTTATTTACTAGTTTGTTTGTTTGTTTGTTTGTGTATACACTTTAAGATTAAAGATTTTCCTGCTACACTTTCTAAATCCCTTTGTATATGATTTTGTATGTATTAGTGCTGGGCAACGATTAATTGCGATTAATTGCATCCAAAAGTTTGTGTACATAATATATGTGTGTTTACTGTGTATATTTATTATGTATATATTTAGAAAATATTTACATGTATATATTTATATTCATATAATTTATTTTATATATGAATATATTTAATTAATAAACATAACATATTTTTCTTAAATATATGCATGCATGTGTGTGTCTTCCATTTACATTTATGCATTTAGCAGATGCTTTTTCCAAAACGATTCAGGTTATATATATTTTTTATATGCGTGTTCCCTGTGAATTGAACCCACAACCTTTGCGCTGCTAACACAATGCTCTACCACTGAGCCACAGGAACAGTGCATTATTATATGCATAATAAATATACACAGCACACACACAAATGTTATGTACACAATTTTTATTTTGGATGCGATCAATCACGATTAATCATTGCCCATCCATCTGTCCGTCCGTCCATCCATCCGGTC
Source organism: Oxygymnocypris stewartii (assembly GCA_003573665.1). NCBI lineage: Eukaryota > Metazoa > Chordata > Actinopteri > Cypriniformes > Cyprinidae > Oxygymnocypris > Oxygymnocypris stewartii. Next base: position 2,426,087 of record QVTF01016189.1, read on the forward strand.
TTAAGTGGTTTTATATATATATATATATATATATATATATATATATATATATATATATATAAAGTTAACTCATGACAATCATGTAATTAATCGATTGACAGTCCTAACGTTTATATATATTTTCAACAACAGATATACCTTTAGTTAGTTAGTATACCGCATGGGGGCTCCAACTGCTGCAGGTATGCATGTAATATAAAAACAAAAACACTTTCTGAACATCTGTGCCTCTATGCTGATGGGTTTCAAAAGAATTCCTTAATAATCAGTTTTTAGCGAGACTTCCTTGTAATACGCTGTCGTTTTGGAGGGCGGCCGTGGTTGAAGCCATCAGAAAGAGACTAAAACAATAGAAACTGCTGCATTAATAAGGTTACATCACCCTCAATATCTTCCAGGTTCCATCTTGACTTCTGCTGCCTAGATACTTTTGAACCTCTCTGGAGACCTGGAGGCCCTGGGAGGAAGAGCTAGAGACACTGAGAAGTTATTTTTAAACAATTCTATTTGTTGAATTACACATTCTCTTTTTACCAGGGTTATAAAAGTGGAGCAGAGGTCCGCTGGGAAAAGCCTTGGGGGGAAACCTGTGTATACACTTCCTTTCTCAAAAAAACTCTTGAAAAAACCCACTCGGGCGATCGTTTACAAGGAAATTGAAAGTTAAGGAGGCAGACATACTGTAGACCGAGACTTTCGGGGATCTGGATGGAGATCAATATTGGAGTTTTGGCAGTGGCATCCACTCCCCGTGACACCTCAGAAATGTCAAGTAATCCACAACCGGTGATTCACAAGAGACAGCTGGCGGCGTGCTAAATTCTCACGTGCTTAAGAGACATATTTAGGAGGAACTGTTCTGGGAGTTGAATATTAAAATAGCTTTTCTCATCACATTTATACACAGCACCTGTATGAATTGAGTTAAGGGGGGCGAGTCTCGGTTTTATGGCTTGTATTTGTATTTGTTGCATAGAAAGGGAAAACAAGAATGCGGAGAGCTTTAGAAGAACTTGTGCTGTTCATCTGTTTTGTTGAAGTACATTTATTCCATCTTTGTTTGGTTCTGCTGATACTACACTTGTTTACATAATACTGACTAAAACAAGAATACTTTGTCATTTGCTAAATTAAATGTTATTGTAATTGTGTATTATTAATGTGGTTGCTTTATTAATTCTGTCCTCTTAAAAATAAAGTTTGGCATCGATGGTTCCATGAATAAACTTTAACATAAATGTATATTTACCTTTAGTCATTTTGAAGATGCTTTTATCCAAAGCAACTTACAATTGGGGAATACATAAAGCAATTCATCTTGAAGAGGCAAACAGACAGGGGAAGTGCTCGTAACACCAAGTCTCAGGCATTGTTCAAATAAGTACAAGCTAGCAAGGGAAGGAGAGAAAGATAAATAGAAAGAGGAAGTTTTTTTATTTTAAATTTTAGTTATTTTTTTACACGTTTAAGATTAAGTCAAGTAGTGTCGAAAGAGATGAGTTTTCAGTTGTTGCTTGAAAGTTGACAGGAATCCAGCATTCCGGATATGGGTGGGAAGATCATTCCACCAGCCAGGAATGGTGAACGAGAATGTTCAGGAGAGTGATTTTGAGCCTTTCTGTGATGGTACCACGAGGTGTTACTCAATAGCAGATCTCAGACATCTGGAGGGGATGTAGATTCGTAATAGTGAGTGGAAGTAGGCGGGTGTTGAGCCTGTGGTTGCTCTATATGCAAGCATCAGTGTCTTGAACTTGATGCGAGCTGCAACTGATAGCCAGTGCAAGGAAATAAAGAGAGGTGTAACATGGGTTATTTTGGGTTCATTGAAGACCAGTCGTGCCTCTGCATTCTGAATTATTTGTAGAGGTTTTATTGTGCTTGATGGAAGTCCAGCCAGAAGAGCATTGCAGTAGTCCAGTCTAGAAATGACAAGGGCCTGGACAAGAAGTTGTGCAGCATGCTTTGTCAGAAAGGGCCTGATCTTTCTCATGTTGTGTAGTGCAAACCTGCAATATCTAGCAGGCTTTGCAATGTGCTCTTTGAAGGTCAGCTGGTCATCAAAGATTACGCCAAGATTTCTGACCGAAGTTGATGGGGTAATTGTTGATGAACCTAACTGAATCGTGAAGTCATGCTGTAGATTTGGAGTGGAAGGAAAGACAAGAAGCTCAGTCTTTGCCAGGTTGAGCTGTAGGTGATATGTTCTCATCCATGCCGAGATGTCTGCCAGGCAGCCTGAGATCCGTGCAGCTACCGTTGGAACATCTGGTTGAAAATAGAGAGCTGTGTGTCATCAGCATAGCAATGGTAGGAGAAGCCATGTGTCTATAGGATGGGACCCAGTGATATAGTGTATGTGGATAAGAGGAGGGGTCCAAGAACTGATCACTGGGGAACCCCAGGGACCAATTTATGTGCTTTAGATACCTCCCCTCCCCAGGCCACCCTAAATGACCAACCAGTGAGATAGGATTCAAACCAGCAAAGTGGAATCCCAGTGATGAGAAGGTGGAAGGGAGGATCTGATGATTCACAGTGTCAAAATCGGCAGATAGATCCAGCAGAATGAGGACTGATGATTTGGAATCAGCTTTTGCAATTAGCAGGGCTTCAGTAACTGAGAGTAGCGGTCTCAGTTGAATGGCCACTCCTGAAACCTGACTGTTTGTTGGTTCAGGTCCGACCGATCTAAATGGAACCTTTCAATTCCACAAAAGGTTATTTGATGGTTCTTCTATGGCATCACTGTGAATACTTCCTTTTGAAACTTTAATTTTTTTAAGGAAGGAAGAAGGTTTTTTAGATTTTTAAAATGTCCTGCACACAAATAAATCAATATCTGATGAACTTAAAAAGTAATGAGTTACTTTACTAATTACTTGAAAAAGTAACTGGATTACATAAATTGTAATGTGTATACCTCAACACTGTATATAATTATTATTTACAATAAGTTTTTTATATTTATTTTACAAGAAAGTAACAATTTCAGTTTTTCTACTTCAAAGTTTTTACGTGTAATTGACCATTCGCAAAGACCACCCTTAAAGACGACACTTATAATGTGCCGACAGACAACACAGAATAGGCTACTTTTTCTATGAAACAAAGTCTCAGCTTACTAATTTTGTCTTTTTTTTTTAAGAAATTGAAACAATAAATACCGTTTTGTGGCTCTTTAATGTGTCGTGGCAGATCACTGTATTACCTCAGTGCAAATGGAAAGTGAACTGATTGTCTTTTCCTCTTTACTAGTTATAGTATGAAATAAACAGGGCTGGGAAGGTTACTTTTAAAATGTATTTCACTACAGATTACAAAATACATGCTTTAAAAATGTATCCGTAATGTATTTCATTAGATTACTCTGGTTTAGTAACGTAATCAAAATACTTTAGAATACTTTGAAATACTTAAGCTATGTAACACAAGGGAACATACTTCGTCTTATTTTTGTTTTCCAACTCTAAATAGAAGTGACATCTACCAGCCATAAGATTGGTTTACTTTGCATTTTTTAACAACATGAACAACAAAAAAAAATGTTTTTTTTTTGAGAAATGTTTGAGAATTGTGTCTTTTTTCAATTAAATTCTTAGAAATATTAAATGTAATGAAAACCATTCAACACTCAAAATATGAGAAAATAGAAAAAAGAGTTACTGGATTCAAACTTCCCTTAAGATGCTTTTTCAGATTAGACGTTGTGTCCTTAGATCAGGGCTCTAGACTAACTTTTGGCACTGGGTGCACTTGTGCACTCCTTTTCTTAGGTGCACCAGCACAAAAGTTAGTGCACCCAAATTTTTATATAGGCAATATTGACTAGTAAACGACTAACTAACAATCTGGTCAACATAAAGTTCTTTATTTGAAGCACAATTCTACAAGAAAGGTAACTTACTGAAAAAGTGTTGGTGCTTAAAGTGCTTCACTGAGCAGAGATTTAAACTTAAAACATCTCAAGATAAATAAAATCTAAATTAAGTGTTTTAAGGGCGTCAAACTGAACATCTCGTGGCTCAATGTATTATGGACTATCCTCCATTGCAGTTACATGCCCCTCGAATGGCCAACTCCTGTAGTTTGGCCTTCTTGATCTTTGGCCTCGGCTAAACCCGCTGGCCACACACTCTCTAGCATCAACATCTTCCAGACTTTGCCCCTCTACACTGATTCTTATCAGATCTTCCACTGTGTCTGAACGAAGGGATGCTCTAGTGCAGTGCTTCTCAAACCCCCCCTTAAACCCATAAAACAATCCTGCGCCCCCATCCCACCACAGACTACCAAATAATTTCACTAAACATAATGAAAAAAAAAAGTATTTACAGTTTTTATAACCAATTCTTACTATGCAAAAAAGAAGTATACTTAGGCCTTTAGTGTTATGTTAGAAGCATTTTTATACTCATACCTTTTCTTGATTTAATATTTTGAATTGTTTTTAGCTTTATTTTCATTTAAATGTTTAGTTTTGAAATGTTGTATGCATTTGTCATGTTTATTTCATGTCTTTATCTTCTTAAATGTGTGTATATAATATGTATAGTTTTAACTTTTAATTTTAGTTACTTTTTCTTATTTGTAAGCCACTTTGTATAAAAGCGTCTGCTAAATGACTAAAAGTAAAGAAAAAAATAACTGTTCTGTTCTGTCTAATCGTCTCTCTGTACTCATACTGTATTTTAATGCAGCCAAATTCTCAATAAAACTGTTTTACTTTATATATTTGACTGTTTATGTTGTCAGTCAACAGGATAAATATGAAATAATGACTGAAACACATCCCTTTAAGAATTCATAACCAGCTCTCCCTTCCAAGAAGCTAGTCTGCACAAAAATACTAATTTATAATTGTATTGAGCCGTTGTCTGATGAAATCAAATAATACACAATATAAGACAAGACAATTCCAGTGCTGTGATTTCTTCTATATTTGCATGTACATTTAGAGAAGCAATAATATCTGTTTTAACTGAATGGGCTCCTCTCAGACGCTCGCTGAACAAAGCAGATGCAGAGAAAGCGTGCTGATCACGTGCCGTTGCGGCGATCACAGAGACACTCCGAGAGACTCGATTTGTCACTAGTTGCTTTTTTGGGAAAACAAAAAGTTGCTATGGGGGTCTACAAAGGCGCTAAATGTCGCTAAGTTGGCAACACTGCACGCATCTCTACTACTCACCTCTTTCTATCTGTCTGACTGCAGCAGCACACGTGACGCATTTGTAAACGCACACACACATACAGGAATAGCTGGACCACGGCCAATCAGAGGCGGGGTCCGCCCTTCACTATCTCTGATTGGTTTAGACCACGATATAAGCCTAACGGGAGTGTCTTTTGTTGAACCACATAGAGTTTCTGAGTCGCGGATACTTTTTTTTCTTTTCTCGAATGGCTGGACGCACCAGTGCGCCCTGGGATTTTTGTTAGTCGCACCCGTGAGAAATTAGGTCGCACGTGCGACCAAATTGGTCGCACTCTAGAGCCCTGCCTTAGATGCTGAGAAAATATCTGACCTCACTCTGACCGTCACTACTGTCTAAATGGGATGATAACCTTCGTTCCGCCTTCTCTCGAGACCTTATATCAACAAAGTCATGCTCATAACCCCGGAGGCGGAACTCCCACGCTTATAAAAGCGGGTTTTTACTTCCGGCTCGTTCTCTTACCTTTCTCGCCTCAAGAGACCATGTCAAAGAGTATAGAAACCCAAGAGGCGAAACTCAATAGAACGCTCCATAGCAACAGTTGTGCCCATGACATGACTGTGCCGCCGCCATTTTGGACTGACAACTACACAAAAACGCCGTAGAATAATAGCAGCCAGTCGCGCTTGACCAACTTACAATAAGACATTTCATGTATGTATGTAATACTTAAATATAAAGATTAATATAGGTCCCCTCCACCAATTGACTAGACTGCTTCATACTGCTTACTGTTTGCCAAGTAAAAAGATAAAATTACTGTAAACCCTTTACTTACCCATATCCATGTTCTATGTACATTTTCCTTGTTAAATTAAAAACTTAAGGTCATGAAATTACCAGATGTGATGTTTAGTAGTGATTTAATAGAGGTAGACACAGTCATATATATTTATTCACAATGTTTATTTTTAAATAAAAATAATAAAATAAATGGTACACATTCATAACATTTATAAAAAAAAGTTCAAATATCACAAAATATGAACAACTTGCACACATTGTATCAAGGACTCCAGCAACTATTGTGAAGTTTCTGTAATTTCTGTCATGTATCAAGTGCACACATTTAACTGAAAATAGTAAAAGATCAAAATCACATAAGCAATAGAGATCAAAACCATCAGCGGCAATTGTGTTAGTGAAGAGATTGTAAGACAGATAATATTTATGTTCTGTATCAAGTGCACACATTTAACATTAACTGTAAATAGTAATAAAGGAATAAAGTGGAAGTGGTAGTAAAAGATCAAAACTATCAGCAGCAATTGTGTGTTCATGTGAGAGAGAAAAAAATCTAAGAGATTGTAAGACATAAGGAAGGAGTAGAATGGAAGTGGAAGAGAATGATTGTGGTACACGTGTGTGTGTGTGTGTGTGTGTGTGTGTGTGTGTGTGTGTGTGTGTGTGTGTGTGTGTGTGTGTGTGTGTGTGTGAGAGAAAGAGAGAAAAAAGGTTAAGAATTTACTGATGAGTTAACTTTAAAAAAATTCTGTTACGTTTCTGATTAGGCTGAGAGATGTGCCGATTTTGGGTGCGCAATACATGATGAATTTTTATCCTGTTAAATAATTTCACCAAGAACACAAGCGATCTCTTGCACTCTTCCTTGCTACACACTACTTCCCTGCACTCACTGACAACCTCCATGCCACTGGTAAATAATTTATTTCCCAGACCAACACTGTGAACAACAGAGTTTATATGTTTCCGGAAGTTAGACTCCAGGGCTATTATTAAGTCCACCAGTGCAGTGCTGGGCACCTTCAGGCCCTTCTCTCCTAAGGCAAGGTCAGCGTACTGCTTGTCTTTAAGGAAAGTGTATCTACAATCAGTAGGAACATGCGTGCTAAGAAGTGCGCACTCCTTACAGGGACCTTCAGGATCAGCAAATTTTCCCACAACCTTGTCAGCGATGTATCCAGCAATGTACACCAGCACATTTCCATCATGGTCAAAGGCAGGAGATGATTGTACTGAAGCCTTAGTCAGTAGGTCCAGGACAACTTCAGGTGGGTCGATGTCCAAGCTCAGGACAGCATCACTGCTCTAGAAACAAAAATAAAATATAACATTACCAAATGGACTAACACAACTGTCAAAAACACAAGTTATGATAAGGTTATTATTACTGTCACAAAGTCTTTCAAAGACAACACTCAATTGTACCACTGCTCAGTAAAAAATCTCCTATTGTGATGCGCTATTTAGAATTTGCATTATTTTCTGATAACCGCATACATATGAAGTAGTTCCATTTTTATTTATTTTTTGGCTGTATTACACTTGTATATAAATTCACCTAACTTGTTGTGAAGTTTTAATGAACTGTCATGTTAACACAGGGTTTCAATTTAGCGACCTCACTGATGTTCACAAAACAGCAACATTGTAGGCATGCATGTTCAAAGTGACATAATAAACATTCAAGAACTTCAGTAATCACAGTATTTTTAACTATATCAGGAAACTGCCAAAGGCTGAGGGTTTAGTTGTACAGGTATGTGGAGGTAGGTGCTGTACAGGTAGATGGGAGCAGGAGTTTAGAAAAAGGAGAGAAGGAAAGAAAGGGAATTGCAGGCTCTACTGAATCTCCGGCATTAGTTTGTTAGAGATGTTAGAAGTTACTTTAAGAACAACTAGCTTTTAGAAATTTTAGGCATATTTACACATATTTTCAAAAAGCATTACACGGTTTCATATTATACATACACATCAGATGGCCTTTTGAACTGGCTCTGGTGAAAATGAGCACTGCTAATAGGTTCGATGCAGCCGATCTGAAGGTATGTCATCAAGGGATGCATTCCGAAGATTTTGGACCCACCTGGCACATCTGCAAAAGATGGGGCATAACTTCAGCTCATAAAAATGTTAGGTATTAAAAAAACTACTTTGCAAGTGATCACAGTTTTATTAGCGCTATCCACAAAGGTAAGGCCATGGATTTAAGCATTAATTTAAGTAACATTTAAAACACAATGATTAATACACTTTAGGTAGCATATTTCTTAGAAGACAGCACTTACTAGTCTTTGCAAATTTGCCTTTACCTAGCATACATGAAATTCTCACCAGGCATTAGCTTTGCAAGCAAAGTACATTACCATTAACGTATGTCAGCCACCGTTTTCAAGATAACGTATAATGTATTTAAGCTGGTGCAGGTTTTAATCAACTAATGCAAGCAACTCTTAGATGCAAGTACATTTAGCATTACCTTTAGCTTACCTAAAATAAATTCCCACCAGAGGCTAGTAATAAGTCCTGCACTAAGTGCTAACAATGGACTGTCATATGTTAAATTCACTTCATAGGTAAAATATTTCCACTTATTATTATTATTACCTTTGTGGATCACTTGGAAACCGGTGAAACACCAAATCACGGCTGGTGGATTGATAATTGCTGCAGTTTATAGCAGCACACTGCTTGTGTTTCGCCCACTTGCTCCCTCACATCTTCTAGTGACTTTCCGCAGTTGTCAGTCCAAAATGGCGGCAGCGCCTCCGCAGCGCCATCTATACTGTTACCCGTATCACTACAGAGTTTCGCCTCTTGGTATTCTATACTCTTTGACCAGGTACAGGTAGGAAAACAGAAATAAATGTATTACCACCATTCAATTCATCACCTAGTGGTAGAGGTGCCTTGTGTCCCAGTGAATTGTGCTGGTTATATGGCATTATTGTTTTGCATTGTTTTGTAGCTAACTAGTATGCTAAAGCTACGCAGTGTTGGTGTAATTATGTTCTCTTTCAGATATCTATCAAAGAAAAAAAGAGAATATACTGTTTTTATACCAATGTTTGGTAATATTTAACATGGGTTCGAATCCATGGTGGAACATGCCCAGACAGCAAGAGGTACTGTAGTTGGAAAATGTGCGAACATTGCTCTTGTTCCAGACATCAGATCTTCCATGCGGCATCAAATGAGTGGCGCGCTCTGCTAAACCACTGGCCTATTATTACCCTATAATCACGGTTCGCAGTGATTGGAAATTGTTTGACTTGGTACGTTCGCGTACTGGTGCACGTCAGCTCCTTGTGTGGGCTAAATTACCCTTAACTACTGTTCGCAGTTTGTTGGGTTTATATTGATCTTCGGAGCATGTTCGCTTACTAGTGAACGCGGCTCCTTCACCAGGACCTCCGCACCGCAGCCAAGGGTGAGATTGGAGCCATTGCCAGGAAAGGTGCACTTAACTGGGCAAGGCCGCCGGCGAGGAGGGTGTGGACCGCGGCCCAGTCGGGAACACAGACTCCACACTTGGTATGACGATCCCACTGCACTAAAAGGAGTTCTGTGGGAGATATTTGTGTGTCAACTTCATGGTCTACTACATCATGTACACTATAAAGATTTACAGAATTGATGTAAACCGTGCAGCACCTGTGAGCACTGAAGTTCTGATGTCTGTTGCCCAGTGAGATTTAACAAATCTAATTCTTCTGCTCCTCGCGACCCATTTGGTATAAGGTCATCCTATTTAGTGACGGTCAGAGTGAGGTCAAAACAGATCGTAAGTTATGACTATAACTATGGCTCTGTGAGACCGAAGGATGACTGTCACTAATCCTTGTCGCTCGGAACTCTGGGCGTTCAAGGTAAGACAACGAGCCGGAAGTAAAACCTGCTTTTATACGTGCGGGAGTTCTGCCTCCAGGGTCATGGGCATGACTTTGTTGATATGAGGTCTCGAGAGAAGGTGGAACGAAGGTTAACATCTTATTTAGACCGTAGTGACGGTCATCCTTCGATCTCACAGATCCATAGTTATAGTCATAACTTACGTTTAGTTGCAGGCACTGTTCCCTCTAAGCTGCATGCATGCATGAACTAAGGTTTTAGTTGCACTTCTTTTGCTGTGGCCAAGCAGAGAAATAACGTGCCGTGCACAGGCGAAAAAAATAGTTGGGAAGCCATTTGATTGAATTCTAGTAAAAACAAACAAAAAAATTGCAATGTTTGGGCAACCCGCTATAGAGTTGATGTCGCTATAGAGTTAGAACCTGTGAATGCGGTTAACAGGTTTCATAGAAAGACTGAAAGAGAATGATGTGCACCAAATGAGTCACTGTAGAAACCGAATACTTCAATGGTTGCGGACGCAATAGCTCAAATCGAGAGCCAACACAAACGCAATGACATGTGAAATAAAACGTCCTTGTGTATTAAAGAAGAGTGGCTTGATTAAGTGCTAGAAATAGTGGATGATGGGCACAGAATGGTAACAAAACTCAGAGATGTTTAGATACAGTCACACACGGGTGTATTGTGCAAACTACACTTCATAGAGATGTTTAGATGCTATATAAGAATTCACATGTTCAAGATTTTTTTTAAATGTCTAGCTTACAGATCTCAGTTTAAATGCTTCAGTTTGTTTTTATATTATATTATGTTAGGCCTATATCATAAACCTAATAAATAATTTACCTTGTTTTTTAATGGACGCTCTTCTGCTCATCAAGGCTGTATTTATTTTATCAAAATACAGAAAAATACAGTAATATTGTGACATATTGAAATTTCTAATATTGGTTTCCTGTTTTATATACTTTAACATACAACGTATTCCTGTGAATCAAAGCTGAATTTTCAGCATCATTACTACAGTCTTCAGTGACATGATCTTCATAAATCATAATAATATGCTGATTTATTATGAGTGTTGAAACTGTTGTGCTGCTTAATTGTTTTTGGAACATGTGATACTTTTTTATTTTATTTTTGATGAATACAAAGTTAAAAAGAACAGCATGTTTTCTAAATAAAAAAGCTTTTCTTCAAAATATAAGTCTTTACTATCACCTTTTATCCATTTAACACATCCTTCCTGAATAAAATTATTACTTTATTTAAAAAAAAGAAATACTGACCCCACACTTTTGAATAGTAGTGCATATTGAAACACAAAATGTATATATTGAATAAACACGGTTCCTTTTAACTTTTTTTTTTTTAATCAAGGAATCCTGAAAAATTATTACAGGTCCCAAACAATATGGAGCAGCACAATAGTTTCAACATCGATAATAAATCTGAATATTATAATGATTTCTGAAGATCATGTGACACTGAAGACTGAAGTAGTAATGCTGAAAATACAGCCTTGCTTCACAGGAATAAAATATATTTAAAAATATATTAAAATAGAAAATATTATTTTAAATTTCAATAATATTTCAAATAGATACAGCATTGAGCATAAACTTCTTTAAAAAACTTTTGAACTGCAGTGTATTATACTGTAAAAAAAAAAATCTCAGGTAGTGTAAAATGTATTGTATTTTAAATGCGTAACGCTGTTACATGTATTTCATTACTCCCCAGCCCTGGAAATAAACCTGAATGAACATCAGAAAGTATTTAGTTTGAACAGCTGAAATATGTTAATATACACCATTTTCAATTTCAAGTGCACCGGTGGTAATTTACTCTCCTGTCTGGTTTGTTTGTCAGATTAGTCAGATCGCATGTCAGTCAAAAAGTCAGTGAAGGGTCAGTTCAGTGTGTTACTTGCCATTTCTTTGTAAGTATTTGTGAAGCTTACTATCCATTTACATTTACATTACATTACATTACATTTAGTCATTAATCAGACACTTTTATCCAAAGTGACTTACTAATGAGGACAATGGAAGCAATCAAAATCAACAAAAGAGAAATGAATTGCAAGAGCTATAACAAGTTTCCGTTAACTTAATGTAGTATATGTAGCAAGTGTTTAATGATATAATAAATAAAAATAAAACAGATAGAATAGAGCAAGCTAGTGTTAGAAGCCTTTTTAGCTTTTGTTAATTGTATAATAAATAAAAAGAAAATAAATAGATTACAAAAGAAAAGAGAAACTAGTTAGTATTTAGTCAAGTTTTTTTTAATTAAAGAAAACAAGCAGTTAGTAAATAAATAAAAGGGGCATGTTTTTTATTTAATTTAAGAATATAATTAGAATAGAGAGTGCTACAGTTAGAGCGTGAGATAAAGATGGATGAGATGTGTTTTTAGCCGATTCTTGAAGATTGAGTTGGGCAGGTTATTCCACCTGGAGGGAACATTTAATTTCAAAGTCTGTGAAAGTGATTTTGTGCTTCTTTGGGATGGAACAATAAAGCGACGTTCACTTACAGAACGTAAGGTTCTAGAAAGCACATAAGTCTGAAGCAATGAATTTAGGTAAAGGACTGCAGAGCCAGAGGTGGTTTTGTAGGCAACCATTAATGCCTTGAAATTAATGTGAGCAGCTATTTGTAGCCAGTGCAAATTGATGAACAGAGGTGTGATGAGCATTCTTTTCTGCTCATTAAAAATTAAAATTGCTGCTGTGTTCTGTATTAAATTGTAAAGGTTTGATAGAACTGGCTGGAAGACCTGCCAAGAGAGCATTGCAATAGTCCAATCTGGACCGAACAAGAGCTTGAATAAGGAGTTGTAAAGCATGTTCCGAAAGAAAGGGCCTGATCTTCTTGATGTTGAATAAAGAAAATCTGCAGGACCGGGCAGTTTTCGCAATGTGATCTGAGAAAGTCAGCTTATCATCAACCACAACCGTCTCAGGTTACGTATGTAACCATGGTTCCCCGAGTGGGGAACGAGACACTGCGTCCCCTAGGGGTCGCTATGGGGAACGTCGTCAGCGTGACCCGTGCTTGAAGTATACATATAAAAACACCACTTGTTGGCCGGCGACAGCCTATGACGTCACTACCGGCGCGACCGCAATATAAGGGACGCCGGGAGAATACATCATTCGCTTCTTCGTCTGAAGCTTGCGTCCGAAGCATGGCCCAAAGCCTAGGGGACGCAGTGTCTCGTTCCCCACTCGGGGAACCATGGTTACATACGTAACCTGAGACGTTCCCCTTAATGGGAACTTCGAACTGCGTCCCCTAGGGGTCGCTATGGGGAACGTTATACCCACGCCACCATGCTGAGGGGAGTGCAAGCCAAATTCCCGCAGGAGGCGAGCACTAGTCAACTCTACCATATGGCTCAGGGAGTTTCCCCTGTAAACGGTTGATGCTGTCAGTGACATTATCCCCTTTGGCCAAAAGCCCGAGCTGCATACCTTACTTACCTGCTAGGTGCCGGGATTACCGGACCCAGGGTAAAGCTCACAGGTTTGGAATCAGTCTTTTCTAGAAAGATTGCTTTAAGGGGATAGGTCCTTACCACTAGGTCCTGGCCGGTCACCAGGGGCTACCGCTTGCTCTGCATGAGCTTGCTGAAGGAGCTGTCTCAACAGACCCCTTGGTAGCATTACCATTTTTAAACCAAATTATTGGGTTACAGGGAGTGGGGCCCAAGGCACAAACTGGGGCTTGACCAACTCAAGTGAGGGCACGAAGTTGTGCGCGTAACCCTACCCTATGGGCTTTTAGAAAGAAAGCAGAACATACGATGTGCTAACTTACCACTGGGTGGATTTTTAGAAAAGTGCCCAAAGTCTAGCGTGTGCACTTACCATAACATGGATTTTAGAAAGAACGCAGAACACTTGATGTGCGATCTTACCACTAAGTGGATTTTAGAAAGTGCCCATTGCTTTAGCGTGTGCACTTATATATCTTGTTTTATTTACGTTCTATGTCGGGGAACTGGATGCTCAGAAGGGAGCTGTATGCTCATAGATGACCCTCTATGATGAGGGGAGCAATGCTAGCTCGACCCACAAGGCGAGCGATCTAAAGCTCAACAGGAGCGGCATGCTCATAGGTAACCCTCTATGTGAGGGGAGCAATGCTAGCTCTGCCAATAGCGAGCTCTGGAGAGCGGAGAACTCATTCTTGAGAGGGAACTCAAACACTCAGGAGTGGGGCCCAAGGCACAAACCGGGGCCTGACCAACTCAAATAAGGGCACGAAGCTGCGCGCGTAACCCTACCTTACGGGATTTTAGAAAGAAAGCAGAACATTCGATGTGCTAACTTACCACTGGGTGGATTTTTAGAAAAGTGCCCAAAGTCTAGCGTGTGCACTTACCATAGCATGGATTTTTGAAAGAACGCAAAACACTTGATGTGCGATCTTACCACTAAGTGGATTTTAGAAAGTGCCCAGAGTTTAGCGTGTGCACTTATATATTGGTATTACGTTCTATGGCTCGGAGCGGAGAACTACTCATCACTTGGAGGGAGAGTCTCAGACGCTCAGAAGGGAGCGGCATGCTCATAGATGACCCTCTACAGTGAGGGGAGCAGTGCTAGCTCAACCCACCAGTTTCGAGCGATCTACACTTTCCGAACTCTGGAGAGTGGAGAACTTCAGATGCTCAGACAGGAGCGGCATGCTCATAGGTGACCCTCTAGGTGAGGGGAGCAATGCTAGCTCTACCAATAACGAGTCTCTGGAGAGCGGAGAACTCATCCCTTAGAATGAGATCTCAGACGCTCGGGCTGTATCTCTCTTTCTTTTAGCTCAAGCAGCAAGGCAAGTGATCTATTACCGAGCTCTGGGGAGCGGAGAACTCCGACGCTCCGAAGGGAGCGGCATGCTCATAGATGACCCCCTAAGTGAGGGGAGCAATGCTAGCTCTACCAGTAGCGAGCTCTGGAGAGGGAGAACTCATTTTCAGAATGAGAAGGGACTCAACGCTCAGAAGGGAGCGGCATGCTCATAGATGACCCTCTTTAGTGAGGGGAGCAATGCTAGCTCAACAAGGAGGCGAGTGACCTATCACAGAGCTCTGCGGAGTGGTAGAGTGGAGAACTCATCCCTCAGGACAAGAGGGTTTAGTTCAGACGCTTCAGAAGGGAGCACATACTCATAGGTGACCCTCTGATGAGGGGAGCGATGCTAGTTCTACTGACAGCGTTTAGCCCTGGGGAGAACTCACCCTTCAGAATGAGAGGGAACTCAGACGCCCTAAAAAGGGAGCGGCAAGCTCATAGGTGACCCTCTATGGTGAGGGGAGCAGTGCTAGCTCTACCGATGAGGAGCTCTGGAGAGCGGAGAACTCAGTCTTCCGAGTAAGGGAGCTCAGATGCCCAGAAAGGAGCGGCATGCTCATAGATGACCCTCTATGGTGAGGGGAGCTATGCTAGCTCAACCAACCAGGAGAGCAACCTATCACAGGGCTCTAGTGGAGCGGAGAACTCATTCCTAGAAGGGGTGGAATTTTAGGCGCTCAGAAGGGAGTGGCATGCTCATAGGTGACCCTCTAAGTGAGGGGAGCAGTGCTAGTTCGACCAACCGGCGACCTATCACAGAGCTCTGGGGAGCGGAGAACTCATTCTACAGAATGAGAGGAACTCAGACGCTCAGCAGGGAGCGGCATGCTCATAGATGACCCTCTATAGTGAGGGGAGCAATGCTAGCTCGACCAGCAAGGCGAGCAACCTATCACAGAGCCCTGAGGAGCGGAAAACTCATTCCTCAGAATGAGCTCAGACGCTCCGAAGGGAGCGGCATGCTCATAGGTGACCCTCTAGTGAGGGGAGCAATGCTAGCTCTACCGACAACGAGCTCGGGAGAGCGGAAAACTCATTCCTCAGAATGAGCTCAGATGCTCAGAAGGGAGCGGCATGCTTATAGGTGACCCTCTAGTGAGGGGAGCAATGCTAGCTCTACCGACAACGAGTTCTGGAGAGCGGAGAACTCATTCCTCAGAATGAGAGGGAACTCAAACGCTCAGAGGGGAGCGGCATGCTCATAGGTGACCCTCTAAGTGAGGGGAGCAGTGCTAGCTCGACCGACAACGAGCTCTGGAGAGCGGAGAACTCATTCCTCAGAATGAGAGGGAACTCAAACGCTCAGAAGGGAGCGGCATGCTCATAGGTGACCCTCTAGGTGAGGGGAGCGATGCTAGCTCTACCAACAGCGAGCTCTGGGGAGCGGAGGACTCATCCTTCAGCGCTCAAAAGGGAGCGGCATACTCATAGGTAACCCTCTTAAGGTGAGGGGAGTAATGCTGGCTCTACCGACAGCGAGCTCTGGAGAGCGGAGAACTCATTCCTTAGAAGGGGTAGGAAATTTAGGTGCTCAAAAGGGAGCGGCATGCTCATAGGTGACCCTCTAAGTGAGGGGAGCAATGCTAGCTCTACCGACAATGAGCTCTGGAGAGCGGAGGACTTGTTTCTCATAATGAGAAGGAACTCAGACGCTCAGAAGGGAGCGGCATGCTCATAGGTGACCCTCTAAGTGAGGGGAGCAATGCTAGCTCTACCGAAAATGCTCAGAAGGGAGCGGCATGCTCATAGGTGACCCTCTAGGTGAGGGGAGCCATGCTAGCTCTACCAACGATGCTCAGAAGGGAGCAGCATGCTCATAAGTGACCCTCTAAGATGAGGGGAGCAAGGCTAGCTCGACCAACTGGCGACCTAACACAGAGCTCTGGGGACCGGAGAACTCATTCCTCAGAATGAGAGGGAAAAGTCAAACGCTCAGAAGGGAGCGGCATGCTCATAGGTAACCCTCTAAGTGAGGGGAGCAATGCTAGTCTACCAACAGCGAGCTCTTTTGGAATTTAGACGCTCATACAGGAGCGGCATGCTCATAGAAGACCCTCTAAGGTGAGGAGAGCAATGCTAGCTCTACTGACAATGCTCAGAAGGGGCAGCATGCTCATAGGTGACCCTCTAAGGTGAGGGGAGCAATGCTAGCTCGACCAGCAGGGCTAGGGCGATATAAGTGGTAGCACGAGAGGCCTAATCCATGGGATTGCAGACCAGAATGACCTGAGGACCGAGGATGTTCCCACGGAAACCTCCACGGGGGCCTCAGCCCGGACCGTCAGCAAGGCAGTTTCGTATGAACATAGAACCTGACCGAATTCATCATAGGTCCAGTCTGACTGCAATCTTAGGTTCCCACCTAACCTCGGTCAGGTGGGGTATGGCAGTTGCAGGGGAATTAAAGAGGGGAAGCTAAGGGCCGGTGTTATAAGCCCCCTGAAGGAAGGGAGTAGATGTTAGTTACTCTGGACCGGACGAGAACGTTGTTGAGGACGTTTCACCTGGATCACCTTCCTCAGGTCTTGCCTACCTCTTTTGATTTGTACCTTCCTCTACCCCTACCCGCAGGCGGGGGAGGGGCACGAGTCGCAACACTAGCCCTCTGTGCCCGTCTCCGATCCTCAGACCAGGACAGGGCCAGGACCCCTGCTCTGTTCGGGCTCAGACCTGGACCTTCTCGGAATGAAGGTTTTAAAAGCCGCCGACCGCGCCCTCGCCTCCCTGAACTTCTCGACCACCGTATCGACGGAGGTACCAAAAAGTTCGGAAGGCGAGACTGGAGCATCAAGAAGAAAGCCCTTCTCTTTCCTCTCGAGGTCTGCCAAGTTCACCCACAGGTGCCTCTCCGTTACCACCATGGCTGCCATAGACCTGCCCATAGCAGTGGCAGCCTGCTTGGTGGCACGGAGGGCTAAATCTGTGGTGTGGCGCAGCTCGGCTACTTCGTCAGGTGACAAGCCCTGACCGTTATCCAGGTCCTTCAGCAGATCCGCCTGGTACGCCTGGAGCACCGCCATGGTGTGCAATGAGGCGACCGCCTGACCTGCTGCTGCGTACGCCTTGCCATTTAAGCGAGATGTATCCTGAAGGGGCTTAGACGGCAAGGAGGGAACCTTTAGAGAAGCTGTCTTACCCATGGAGAGATAGCTAGCTAGCGTCTCTTCAACAGGGGGCATCTTCTCATAGCCGCTTTCACGCATCCTTTCAATATTCGCATAACTGGTATGCTGGAACCTATGGATGCGAGAGGAAAACGGCTTTTTCCATTCCTTCTCGACCTCCGAATGGAGCTCAGGAAGGAATGGGAGGTTCACTTGAGCTGGGCGTTTATGGCCAGAAAGATATCGCTCATCGAGACGTCCCCGCGGCACCGCCATCTTGGTTCGCTCCCACGGCAAGTCAAGCCTTGCCGTGGCGCGTTCCATAACCTCCAGCAGCTCTTCGTACGCAGGGCAGGAGATTTGAGAGGATTCAGTCTCCCCTTCCTCACCCTCAGCCATCTCCTGCTCATCTGGGGTATAACCCAGCAGAGCACTAGCCGCTGGATCAGATGATGTCAAAGAGATCACATCATCGTAATCCAATGGCTCATTCTCGTTCCTAGCCGACTCATGCGAAAGGGAAAGCTCCCTTTCTAACTCATCGGCTAGATCCACCCGCGAACCCCACGATTTCATTCCCCTCCGTGCCTCAGCAACGGTGGGTCTCAAATCGCGGGAGGCAGATGGCTGACCCCCTTTACTCGAAAAGAGGGACAAACGAGAACAAAGCTTTTTCATAGAGAACAGCTCACAATGCACACAGATTGCCCCCTCAAGGACATCGTGCGCGTGCTCTTCGCCCAAACAAAAGACGCAATAATCGTGTGTGTCATCTGGTGTCAAATAACGAAGACACGGATCCACACACTTCCTAAACGTCTTGCTAGTGCTCGCCATAATAACACAATGAAAACTGTATTCCTACCAGAATGCACGCTTCAAACAGACCAGTCAGTGAAGACGAAGAAGAGAATGATGTATTCTCCCGGCGTCCCTTATATTGCGGTCGCGCCGGTAGTGACGTCATAGGCTGTCGCCGGCCAACAAGTGGTGTTTTTATATGTATACTTCAAGCACGGGTCACGCTGATGACGTTCCCCATAGCGACCCCTAGGGGACGCAGTTCGAAGTTCCCATGAAGGGGAATCCAAGGTTTCTGGATGTTTTTGAAGGAGTTATGGTTGATGAGCCTAACTGGATGATGAAATTGTGATGAAACGGTGGGTTTGCTGGAACCACAAGCAGTTCTGTCTTAGCTAGGTTAAGTTGAAGGTGATGGTCCTTCATCCAGCAACAAATGTCTGTTAGACAAGCTGAGATGTGAGCAGTTATTGCCGGATCATCAGGATGAAATGAGGGGTAGAGTTGAATGTCATCAGCATAGCAGTGATTTGAAAAAACATGTTTCAGAATGATAAATGTCTAAGTGAAAAGTAATTCCTACTCCAACTGATTTTTATTTATTTATTTTGTACAATTTTTCTGCTGTCATTATACAATCACATCAAGCATTTAAAAAAAAAAGGTAATCTGAGATTTTTTCCTCAAAAAAATGTATGTGTTTATAAAGCACTTGAGACATGGCAGGAACACTGATCTACCAGCCTTGTATATAATCTGAAAGTAGTTTTGTTACAAACTTTATAGTGTCATTTACCAAATTAGTCCGTATTCAAAAACAATCAATTTCTTTTTTTATTTATAAATTCATACTTAATTGACCGTGTGCTTAATTGACTGCAAACTTCTTGTGTTAGAAAATACAAGATGACGTTTTATTCCAAAAAGTTATGCTACCTTCACAAATCATTACCACCTCACGCAATATTAAAGCCCACAACTGTTGCTGCATTAATCTACTGGAAGTTTGATCAGATCGAATCATCAAAACTTTTATACAGGACTTGTGATAAATGTTTTAACATATTTGAAAATCAGTTTCTGTGTTGCTTCGTAATCTAGCTGTCTGATAAACTTGGCTGTGATAAATAAAAAAATGTATTACGAATGCTGTTGGCTCTTTGATGAACTTCTTTGTTCCTCTTTTTGTGAGCGTCTGCCAAATGCATAAATGTAAATGTAGTTTGAAGTTAAATTTTTTCAAGATTAAATTAAAAGTTCTTCTCTTCTCCAGGCTTGCGGCAGGTAAATGTCAGATGTCCCGTCAATCACCTCCAGTGCCTCGGCACCCACAGGTGTGTTCATTTCAGTAAACTCTGCAATGGAGTACGAGACTGTGAGGACGGATATGACGAGGGTGTGCACTGCCGCGGTGAGTTCGCAATGATTTCATATCCTGTATACGCTATTGTTGAAAGTTTTGGGTCAGTAAGTGTTTTTTGTTTTTTTTTAGCTAGTATGTTTATTCAGCAAGGATGCATTAAATTGCTCAAAAGTGACAGTAAATACATTTGTTACAGTTACAAAAGATTTTATTTCAAATAAATGCTTTTCAGAAAAATCATAAAAAAATAGAATGTATCACAGTTTCAACAAAAAATAATAAGCAGCACTACCGTTTTCAACACTGATAACAATGAGAACATTTTTTATTTGGTTTTTGAGCAGCAATAATTTCTAAAGGATTGTGACATTGAAGACTAGAGTATTGATGCCAAAAATTCAGCTTTGCATTAATTTAATTATTATTAATTAATTACATGTTAATGTAATTATTTTAACTTGTTAATTACATTTTAACAAAACAATTGTATTTATGTATTGTTATTTTATTTATTTATTTTTTCCCCCGATGTTCACTGGTATTATTAGGGGAAAAAAAGTTTTTCATTTTTAATGACCATTTTTCGTCCTCTCTCTGACCATTTTAAAATAAATAGGCCATTTTTTCTCTGTCTTTTAAGACTCTTATGTAAAACTGAAAATTAAAGTTTTGGAAGTTCAAAACAAGTCATGTTTGCAGCTTGGTTTCTTCTTTTCATAGTGCAGTAAACTCTTTTTATCTTAAAATATAAACATATGATCCCTTTAATTGTTCATATGTTGAATCTATTAAATTTATTTTGAAAATTATGAAACTTAATACAGACATGGTTTGAATAGTTTTTGATATGTGTTATTTATGTGTAGTTGTGCATCAAACTTGATGTAAACAGTCTTGAATTCAGCTTAAAATATCATAATGGTCCATCGACATCTATAGGCCCGTACACACCGGGACGAATTTCGCGCGCGATATTCGCCGACGTTTAACACCTCGTGACTAAACAAAGGGCGCCAATGTGAGTGTGCACACCGACGCGAAAAACGCCACGCGTAAAAGCATTTTGTTAAAAACACCTCGGGTTCGTTTTTTTGGTTTGACGCGCCGCGTCAAAAACTATCCGACCAATGAGATTGGTGCTTTTGCTCACGTGTCTGGAGCTGTTGAAGTTACAGTAAAACACAACTTGGGGGCGTTCAAACTCAAAATGCTGTAGGTCAAGACTATAACCTGTGCAATTTCCATCTTACCGTCACAAAGCTCCCATTATTTCCTCATTTTAAAAGTGTTTGACAGAATTAAACCCACAACAAATCTGCAGTCGTTTGAAGTCAGTTCCGTGCAAGATAAGCACAGTCGGCTTAATGTAATAATGGGTTTCTGCTAAAAGGCAATTACTGTTTCTCCACATGATGAAGTGACAGTGAGGATTGCGTTTTGTGACATTGTGGTGAAAGGCAACAATAAAAGAGGTTTTTATGGAAACCGCAGCCAAGTTTATGTCTAAAACGCTGATGTATTGCAGCCGAGCATGTTTAACTGTTGAGTCGCATGAGCTACGTACATCGTTCATGTCTAGAGAATGTGTGTATTTAGTTACGGCCAGCATAAATGAACATATGGAGGTATTCATCATCCCTTGAGTTGATCCGCCCATAAGATGTTCGCATGCAAACAGCTGGCTTTTTAAAGAAACCGAAAACCTCGCTCTGAGGGGAAACTTGCACATTTACATTTTATGTTCCATTTCAATCTTAGTCTGGGTTCGGTTTCAAAGTAAATAAAATTGGGCGTCTTGAAGATGGCGGTATGGAAGTACATGCTCCTTTGAGGAGAAAACTCGGGCTGCTTTGTTCCACCGCAGACCGGTTTCGGATTGCTCTCTGCACACCTGTCATAACTAAGCATTCATAATTTACATTATCAGTCCGCAGAGCAGATATCAACTCTCACTCCTGGAGGTATACGAATCTGGGACAGCTAGAGAGAAGTGAGAGAGAAACATCTTTGAGTGGTCATATGAGCCAGACTTAAGTTTTTTATTTTTATTTATTTATTTTTTGTCATAAAAGTTAAGACAAATTAACCTTGTGGGTTAAAGATTGCGTGAAACTAGCATTGACCTCATTCACGACCTTAATAAATGTCTGTAGTCTTATTGTGCATGATGCTGTGTAATTTCAACTTGTTCCTCTTTTTTCAAGTTACTGTGAGGCAAAAGTAAATTGTGAATTTTTCAAAACAGAAATTAAAACAAAACTTTTATGTAATGTTTTTTTGTTGAAGTTTCTGTATTTATTTGAGCTGTTAAGCTGTTCAAATGTAAAAAAAAAATTACAGTCGTTTCAGGGCTTATGGCATTGCTAGAGTGAAAGTTATCAAATTTGATTTATTAAGCATTTTTCCACACTAAAATCATGTTAACACTCACATTGTCTACCTGGTCTCATAGCATTTACGTACCTGGGTGCACTTTTTAGCGAGACACGAAATATGTACCAATAACTACTTATTACTGCAGTTTCTAAAAGAAACAAACACTAGAGGCAGTAAAACTCTGACACCTTTTACTCCTTTTCACTCAAAATTTCAGAGTTTTGATTAATAAAGCATAATTTTCTCACAATTACTTGAAGAATACCATGTTATGACTTCAAAACAATATTAAAATGCTGGGAGATTTAAAAACTGATGCTTTTGAATGTTAGCATCGCACAGATCCAGCTTCATATCTATGGGTTTTCATAGATGGTAAGTTTGTTCGGTAGCTCACAGAGTACGGAGATGTACTTTGCCAGGCGAGGAGCTCCGATTCGAATCTTGTGTAATCACGGTTGGACAAAGCCGTTCAAATCTGCATATAAGGAAGTTGAAATGGCATGGTTACATCAACAAATACGTTTTTATAGCAGTTTTGCATTTGTTAACACTATCGGGTAGTTTTGGGTTTGGTGTAGGGCATGATAGAGCATTAACTTTTAGGGACAGACCCCGGATATTTGAATTCTGAACCACCATAATACGTTTCCGTACAATATCATAAAACACAGCAATATGTAGCTATATACATAATCAAAATATGCCAGGGTTCACGTATTTAACCTGTGTTTTAGCGCCACTCAGTGGACATTTATCTTTGAAACTGTAGCAAAACGTGTAGTAAGGTACATAAAACGGTGTCACACAGAAAGTGCACAGAGGTAAATATTTTTATGAGACCAGGTTGCACATTGTTTACATTTTGTGGCAACATAATAATATTGAAACCGTAAGTGTTCAAGATTGGCCCCATTCGTAATTCAAATGTACATATTATTTTTGAGCTGTTAAGCTATTTATAATTTCCTTTTTAAAGTAATTTTATATACTTTTTATAACAACCAAAAATATAAAATTGTATGTAACTTTAAATAGAAAGCAATTTTCACGTTAAATCATGTTAACACTCATATTGTTTACATTTTGTGGCAATACTATTGAAACAATGAGTATTTGAACCTTTACAGATTAATTTCCATTGTAAATGCCATTGTAGGTGGTTGCTGGGGCATTGCTATGCGGTTGCTACGGTGTTCTGTGTAGTTGCTAGGTTCCCTAAGGAAAATTAACTATGGTTTTTACTACAAAAAAAACAAAACATGGTTACTATAGTTAAACCATGGTTTTGCTACACTAACCATAGTTTAGCCATGGCATTTGTAGTAAAATTGTGGGACACTTTTACTACACGTTTACTAATAATAGAACTATGGTTAATTTTCGTAAGGATTGTTCCAGGTGGTTTCTAACTGTCCACTGAACGCAAACTGCGCACGCTCTTCTGTGTCACCTGCAACACAAGGATACGTTTTCTACGTGTATTTACGCTTTGATTTGAACAAAAATAGCACATCCTTGCGTTCAGTGGATAATCTCCAAAATGGCTCTATGGTTATCGTTATTTTTATTTTCTTTGCATACAAAAAGTATTCTTGTCGCTTCATAAAATTCAGATTGAACCACTGATAGCAGATGGACTATCCTGACGATACTTTTCATACTTTTATGGGCCTTGACAATGTTATTTACTTGGCAGTCAATGGGACAGTCACAAGCCTCCCAATTTTCATCTAAAACATCTTAAATTGTGTTCCAAAGACGAGCGAAGCTTTAACAGATTTGGAACGACATGGGGGTAAGTGATTAATGACAACATTTTCATTTTGGGGTGGAGTAACCTTTTAAGTTACTAATAATCCTTTTCAGTACAAATGTATACCTGTAAGTGTACTGCCCCAGTGACAAGCTAAATGTATAATTTTTTCGCATATTTTCAGAAAGAAAAAAGTTATAGGATGGAAAATCTGCTTCCACATAAATGCTTTCTGATCTGGAATCGGGAACTGATTGTGTATGGGGCAAGGAGGTGGGAAAATGTTTCATTTGTTTCATATAGACTAGTTCTTAAATGTACAAAAAAAAAAGTGCTGAGTCCACCATCTTACCGCTATGCTAAGATAGTAAAATAGTTAGTAAGAAGGCTAGAAAACCAAACTATGCTATGTCTATAAACCTGAGTAAACAGTCGTGCAGGTATTTTACATCGACTTAAGCGCCTAAATAACCTTGACAAAGTGTTTTTAGATTCTATTTTATTTTGTTCTGACGGGTAAAAAAAACAAACAAAAAAAACAGCGAGCAGCATTGGGACCACTGCCTTTGGATAACTGTCTGTTATTTTGAAACTCTTTCTTGGCTATTTTTCTTGGTTGTGTGGGGATTTTTTTTGTCATTGAGGAATGGAGCTTGCCTTCAGGTGACCACAGCTTTTCACTAGAGACTAAAGCATAGAGATTAAAGAGATTGTGGCTGTGAGTGTGTTTCAGTACGATCGCTTATCTTCACGTTTCCCCACTGTTTTGGTCCTTCTCACATAGATTATATTTAGATCATTGGGCCTGATAAGGACTTTATATATTTTTATTATTATTCAGACAGTGTCTGCCGGTGTCATACTGGCTGACTGTTGATGTGTGAAATGAATAACTTAACAAAGAGAATGTCTGACTAGAATGTCTGACTAGCTTGAAATTGGCACTTGAATTTCTTGACAAATCCACTACAGAAAGACATGGGAAGTTGTTTAAGTATTTTTAGTAAATCACATCAATTCAGAGAAGTTTTGTCAGGGACACATGCTAAATTCCATTAAAATCAAAGTCGGAATTTTAAACTAGAAAACTGTGGAACATATAGAAGCCCGTTTCTGCTACTGAATTATACAAAAAAATAAAAAATACGAAAAAAAAGCTTTCTCACGTGAAATCTCACAATTCTAACTTTTTTTTTTTTTTTTTAAGTTAACCTTTCACAATTGTGACTTTTTTTCTCAATTGCATGCTATAAACTTCCAGTTGCAAGTTATCAAGTCAATATTGCATGATATAAACTTGCAATTGAGAGAAAAAACTCAGAATTGTGAGATTTGACTATTCTGAGAAATAGTCACAATTGTGAGATGCAAACTCAAAATTATGACATTTTTTCTCAGAATTGCAAGTTTATATCTCGCAATTGTGACTTTTTTTCTCTCTCAGAATTGTGAGTCTATATATCTCGTAATTCTAACTTTATAAAACAGAATTTTAAGCAGGCAAATTGTAGGCAAACTGGCAGTTCTAAGAATACATCAGTCTTTTTTCCACTCAGAATTGGACTTTTAAACTCTCAATTGCAAGTTTATATCTAACAATTCTGAGAAAAAAAGTCAGAATTTTGAGATTAAAAACTCACAATTACCTTTTTAATTTTTTATTCAGTGGCGGAAACGGCTTCCATAGGAACAGACATATTCTCTTTGTTGATCATTTGTAAACCTATTGAACAAATGCTGACACTACACATCGATTAGTTTCAGATATTTAGCTTAGTTGATATTATATCTGACTTAATTGATGGGGGAACAACTGTTATGTGGTGATAAAATCTTTTTAGACAATGTAAAAAACGAAATATTTGTATTTACGTTGATATTTGTACAACTGCTTAACAAATGTTAGCATTATATTATATTTTATGGTCAGAAATTTATCTGGGTTTGCTAGCAAGCATCTAAAAACAGCATTTAAATATTTTTAGCACATGAAAAACAATTTCTCTGTTAATGTTTGAACAATTGCGTAACAATTGCTAGCACTCCTAGCATTTGGAAATTTGGTCGCTAGTAATCTTTATTGATAAGTCAACAACTGCATTACTTGATGGTGTAACTTTTTTCCGCAAAAGTAAAACTTAGTGATCATGTTGATTTTACATCTCTCCAACAAATGCTAACATCGGATAACATCATTTGCGCTAAACAATTATTTGGTAGCAAACTTCACTGTTGACAAAACAAATGCTTTAAATTATGATAATATTTTCAGAAAATTTAAAACACTAAATAATTATTTATTTTATTTTTTTCACTTCTACAACAAATATTAGCATTGGAAAGCATCACTCATGCAAAAAAAATGTGGTTGCTAGCAAATTTCTTAGTTGACGGTTAAACTTCATTACAAATTTAAAAAATCTTTTTAGCAAACTTTAAACTAAATTATTTTCTCCGTAGTTAAACTGCTTAACAAATGCTAGCATTGCATATCATTTTTTATGCTTAGATTTGCTTGCTAACATTTGTTTTGACTATAAACAACAGGATTGCATGACAAAACAGTTACATTTTAGCCAATGTTTTAGCAAATATTTCTTACTGTTCATCACACAGATTGTAACCGCAAATGCTAGAGCTGACTATCATAATTTATGCAAATTACAATTACAAGTACAGAAAATGGAAATGTCAATCATACACTTAAACAACAAATTCTAACATTGGATGGCTTCGTTTACACTCAAATTTGGTCACAAGCAAAGTTTCTGTTATCAATAAATGTTACCTAGTGGTACAGTTGATAATGTTTTACTTATTTATGCATCATCCAAAATAAGATAATAATAAATAATCAATTTCAATATAATCAATATTCCAATATAATATTACTTAATAAATAGAACAAATAAACTAATAAATGACCAAAATCAGAGCTATTACAGGGCTCTAGACTAACTTTTTGCACTGGGTGCACTGGTGCGCCTAACTTTTTTTCTTAGGTGCACACAAATTTTCGTATAGGCAATATTGACTAGTAAACGATTAACTAACAATGTGGTCAACATAACGTTCTTTATTTGAAGCACAATTCTACAAGAAAGGTAACTTACAGAAAAAGTGTTGGTGCTTAAAGTGCTTAAAGTTAAAACATCTCAAGATAAATGAAATAAAAAGAAAATCTAAATTAAGTGTTTTAAGGGCGTCAAACTGAACATCTCGTGGCTCAGTGTCTTATGGACTATCCTCCATTGCAGTCACATGCCCCTCGGATGGCCAACTCCTGAAGTTTGTCCTTCTTGATCTTTGGCCTTGGCTAAACCAGCTGGTCACACTCTCTCTAGCATCAACTTCTTCCAGACTTGACCCACTACACTGATTCTTATCAGATCTTCCACTGTCTTAATGAAGGGATGCTAGTGCAGTGCTTCTTAAACCTATAAAAAAATCCGGCGCCCCCATCCCACCTCAGAATACCAAATAATTTCACTAAACATTATGAAAAAAAAAGTATTTAAAGAGGAAACAAAAACACCTGGTCTGTCTGAGCTCATACTGTATTTTAATTAGGGATGGGTATTGTTAAGGTTTTAACGGTATTACTCCTCTAATCGATCCGGTACTTTAACGGTATTCTTATCTGTATTTTTATTTATATATATATATATATATATATATATATATATATATATATATATATATTTATATGATAGATTAGCAGCTTAATTAACATTGCTTTATATTCTGAAATGTTAAATAAATATTTAATTAAATAAATATAAAACATAATGCAGGCATTTTTAGTGTTTTATATACATAAGATACAGTAAGAACTTGAACAAAGAAACAACGTTAAACAAACCGACATATATACCATTTGTCATACCATACGGTTCAGGTAAGTAGGCCTAATAGCTACAAAAGAAATCTGAAAGTGATCACATGTAAATTAACACTGCATAGTTTTCATATGTATTAATGCTTAAAGCTATAACTTTATTCAGATTAAGAGCTGTGAGTGATTTTCTCTTTGCATTTTGTTCTTTGATTAACATTAATGAAGCACCAGTCTGTCACTAAAACAAAATATTGTCACAATTTTCTCCCAACTGTTCTCGTTCACTTTAAGATATGAACTGTGTTTAAGTGAATACTCTCCAAGCCGGCCGTTTTTACATGCTTTGTGTGTATTTGATCGTTTGGACGGGTCTGAAGCTCAAAGTGTACTTTGCTTGTCAGTTTTAGAGTACGCCGCGCAGGCGCACGCGCACACACACACTTCAGCCTGGGGAACAGCGTCTCGTGTGCGGATTGTACTTTCAACGTTTTATTATCAAACATGTCCAGCAATTTAGTAACTGTAAAGACAGCATTTTACAACAATCGACAGACAATTGATCTGATTCTGACGTTAGGTTTTGGTCAGGGAGGAACGAATGCGCGCCGCTGTGAAGAGAAGGAAGTTGCTTGAAGAAACGCGGCTATAATACTTAGAAGCCAAAATAAAATAAAAACCCATTAAATAAACTTAGTTTAATATAACAGCCACAGGCCTAAAGTGTAAGCATGTTTTAATGGT
Organism: Oxygymnocypris stewartii; assembly: GCA_003573665.1. Lineage (NCBI taxonomy): Eukaryota > Metazoa > Chordata > Actinopteri > Cypriniformes > Cyprinidae > Oxygymnocypris > Oxygymnocypris stewartii. The sequence continues at coordinate 2,454,742 of QVTF01016189.1, forward strand.
TAGTTCTCTCTTCTATCATAAACAGGGCTTTCATGTTGCGTGTGCTGAAACGCATCCACGTGAGCGATCTCGCTTCTGATTTGGGAATAGCAAAAATGCATCATAGACAAAAGTTTGGGGTCCGCCCTTCACTATCTCTGATTGGTTTAGACCACGATATGAGCCTAATGTGTGTCTGTTGTAGAAGCACAGGGAGACTCAGAGTCGCGGATACTTTTTTCTTTTCTCGAACGGCTGGTCGCACAGGTGCGCCCTCCGATTTTTTTTAGTCGCACACTTGAGAAATTAGGTCGCACGTGCGACCAAATTGGTCGCACTCTAGAGCCCTGTATTATTTGGGGCCTCATTGGTAAAACTACATTTTGAGTGTGAATAGTTTGAAAAACTATTCCTACATAAATTGTTGAGTTCAAATCAATATGTCAGTTTATGTAAGAATGTTTTTTATGAACAATTTGCCAATATTCATTCTATCATTTTAAGAATAATGCAATTTTGCTTGATTCATGACTTAGCATTCCAGTTTCTACTCAAATCAAACTTTGAACAGCCTTGAACATCTCATTCTCTTTTTGTTGCTCTGTTACATTCCGTAACTAACATTCTTGGTTATTCAGGAGCATTGAATGCACCACAAATGTCCTGCAGCATTTTGCTCTGCACTAAAACAATCAAAAGCACTGGAAGATGTGACCATGGTCCCTCTGCTCCCTATTGCTTTACTCTCCTGAGCATTCATAGATTGGCGCGTGCTACATACTACAGGTGCTAGGCAGGAAACCGTCTTTGTGTTGCACCTCTGAACGTCCCTGTGGTGATAACACACTAGCTTCACTTTCCCCATCTGCATTCCCCATCTAGCTTCCTACACACAGCAACTGAAAACAAAAGAGTCTACACTTCTCTGTGGCTTTTATATAATGGCAACTCACACAGTAAACAAAGCATTGGGAAAATAAGAATGCCGTCAGATGCTTAAAGGTGAATTTATCTTGGGAACAACAGCTTTTCTTTGTTATTTTTACAGCCCGTTGTGAAACATAATTACTCTACTCATGATTTTACCTGATTATGTTAAACATCAGAAGTTCTTTATGCACAGAAAAAAAAAAAGTACCCCACAAAAAATATATAACTGATACCATTCATCTGTGCAATATATAGTTTATTGGTAATTCAGATATTAGTTTTTTTTTTGTCTTGTATGTAACTGTATTATATTTCTGCCTATTGAAGAGGTTTTTTAAGTCAATCACATAGAGCTGTAGATGTCATTTATGAAGTAAATTTATTTAATCCTCTCCATATTAACATTTACTGATCAGGACTGAATTTTCACAATGTACATCACAAAATACTTCGACAATTGAACTTAAATTTCTTGTGATCTCACCATAGCAAAAATGTTATTCATGAGATTTACTTTTTAATAAATCTTTCTTGTGACTAACACAATAAGTGTTCTTCCGATTCCAATACATTTTCTCATTATCTTGACATATTAAAAGCTGATTTCTTGAGATCTATACCACATTTTAGGTGATTTTGCCATTAGAAAAGTTGCATTTGCGAGATTTCAACTTTTTGTTTAAAACAATTTGAAATGTTTTTTTTCATGATTTAAACAATAACTTTTATAATTTATATAAAATGGATAATTTTATAATTTCTTATTTTTTATTTTGTCAAAAGTTGTTTCTCAATATCTCTACTTAATTTTGTTGTGATGTCACCATAGCAACACAAGATTCACAAGATTTTGAATTTATTTTGATCACAACTGAAAAAAACTAATCTTGTGACCTATTTCAAATTAATTTTCTTACAATATTATCATGACTTAACAAATGCTGTTTTTTAAGATCTCTAAATTTTGTTGTGGTGAGATTACAAGAAAATTGTGTTCACCAGATTTGGACTTTCTTTTGATATCAACTTCAACATTTTAGACATAACAAAAGCTGTTTTGCTAATATCTACATTATTTCTGTTTTGATCTTGACACAACAAATGTTTGTGATCTCAAATTAACTTTCTCATGATGTAGACATAACAAATGTTGTTTTGCACAAGATAAAACAACAAACAGCTTTTAAGTTGGGTCCTCAAGACGAAGAAAGAAGTTTGTTGAGATCTTGAGAAAACAATTGAATTGACATCATTAAAAAGACAGAAACAAATACTAATACATATATGTAATGTCATTATTTTAGCAAGTGTTAATATTATTAGTATTACAGAATGACTTACTTCATATGTATTTAATTGCTTAGCAATGAAATGTTGTACTGTATCTGCACAGAAATTTGACATTTGTCAGCTGCCACAGCTGCAAATGTTAGAATTCATAAAATAAATTCATCATCTATTCTTCTAGTGAGACTGCTTGTTCACTCGAGTGCTGAAAATGCAGGCATATTACAGTATGATGGGAGCAGCTGAGGGTTAAGTGCTTTGCCCAGGGGCAAAACTGCAGTAGTCACAGGAAGGGCAGTTTCATGTGCCAAGTTGATGTCCTTTGGTAGCTTGACAAGGATTCAGACGAGCCTCCAAGTGCAGAGCCTTTACGGCCACATCAATCTGGTTAAATATAGACTTAGTCGTTGAGCACAGGCCGTTGAACCAACCTGTTAATTTGCACCAGTTTATCTGGAGTTTATCTGAATCCTCTTCCAATGCTGACAGTCGACCCTGATGTGTTGATGAAAGGGCAAAATAAAACAGCTCTGTTTCACAGTTACATCTCAGATATCTCACATCCACCTCCCTTCGGTTTCTCTAGTTAGAGGCGCAGGTGTTTGTGAAGTTATGCAATATTACTTTTTGCTGTAACTGTGAAAACATAGCATGAGCTTTTAATTTAAATGTCCATACATTCCCAGTTTAAGGGGTTCTTGGCATGAAAAGGGATGAATACCCCTCTCATAGAGATTTCTCTGGACTTGGGATAGTAAGCAACCACCTACCAACCAAACACTCAGAATACCTTAGCAACTACTTAGCAATATGCTAAAACATTGGATATGCTAGCATCATGTTGTGAGTTGCACATTTTCTTAAATCTTTGTTCAGAGGTTCCTTTCTATTCTAACAAACCATGTTTTTATTCAACATGGGCTAGTAAAAAAACACCTATAGAACAATGCTAAAAATTCTCAAGACATGCTAGCATCGTGTCAGGGAGTTACGTGAGTAACTAAACTACTGACAACAGAACCATTGTGTTGTTTATTATGTTTGGCTACACTTGCAGAGCTTGATGGTTTGCCATGTCCACTTATTATAAGCAATGCTTATTAAGCATCTTTGGTCTTGTTGTTTGAGCTCGGCTCATAAAGTATTTCAATTTTTGGAATTAATAATGTAGGTAGGTGCAGGTTGCTATATTTTGGTATGTGGCTTATTTCCAAGATAACACATTTGGCTTTGAGTTTGTTATGGACTACTTATTTTTTCTAGGAAGATCTGGCAACATTAAGTCAAAACGTAACACCGATTTATTGCACCATACATACAGAAGAAAAGACACAACTCTGATAAATGTTTAAGTACGTCATTAAAAACTAGTGGTTCTGTTCTGCACACAATGTGTAGAATTTCTGCAAATGCAGTTGACACAACCTAAATTTCAAGAGTAAATTCGGTTGTAGAATGCATTTGTTAATTCCAGAAATTACTGAAATGTTTGTGTAATGTTTGAAATAACAACCGAATTTAGCTGCGGTGTTTATGTGGCCATTGTGCTTGTGAATTTTGTGATTTTTTTTTGTTGCTTTAGAAAGTCAACTTCCCTTCTGCCTCCAACCTCCGTCCTTTCTCTTCTAGCAAACCATGTTTTTACTCAACTGTCATCTATTTATAAACTGCCTGGTAGGTGTGGACCCCCTGGTCTCGTGCTCTGATCGCACAAACAAAAAAATACATAAGCGCACGCTCGTTCCGCTGCAGTGATGGCCTAGCTGTCTGAGCCCTGGGGACGGTGGCCACTCTAATGATGGAGACTGAGGGGAAGACCTGCTGTGAGTGAATAATAGACCTGTCCATACGTATGCCATGTTCTCTGAACTGGTGCTTCTTGCTGAGCTTATGAGTCAGGTGAAGGTGATGCCAAATAATTTCTATTAAGTATGTGATTTAAAATCTAAATATGATGTCCAACAACAAATATTGATTTCATAAATGATTGGGCACATCTTGTGTTTCTCTCATTTGACTGATATTCATATTCATGTAACTTCTAATTACTTTGCCTATTTTGTTTATTTTTATTTTATAGAGAAAATTACAGTTCCCCTCCATGGGAACTCGAACTGCGTACCCTAGGGGTCGCTATGGGGAACGCCCTCAGCGTGACTCGTGTCTGAAGATACATATGTAAAAACACCACCTGTTGGGAGAATACATCATCAGCTTTTTCGTCTTCAGTGACTGGTTTGTTTGAAGCGTGCAAAGTGAATCTGGTAAGAGTACAGTTTTCTCTCTACTATGGCGAACACTAGCAAGGCGTTTAGGAAGTGTGTGGATCCGTGTCCTCGTTATTTGACACCCGATGACACACACGACTGTTGCGTCTTTTGTTTGGGCGTGGAGCACGCACGCGATGTCCTTGAGGGGGCGGTTTGCGTGCATTGTGAGCGGCTCTCTATGAGGAAGCTCCGCTCTCGCCTGTCCCTCTTTTCGAGGAAAGAGGGGCAGCCGTCTGCTTCCCGCGATTCAAGACCCACCGTTGCCGAGGCACGGAGGCTAATGAAATCGTGGGGTTCGTAGTTGGATGTGGCCAATGAGTTAGAGAGGGACCGCCCCTTTCGCGCGCGTCGGCCGAGAACGAGAGTGAGCTGCTGGATTGTGACGATGCGATCTTTCTGACATCATCAGATTCAGCAGCTAGTGCTCTGCTGCATATGAACGAGTTTTTGGAGGTTATGGATCATAAAAATAAATCTAAAATAACCCCCAGCTCGAGTGAGCCTTCCTTTCTTCATAAATCTCGATGTGGAGGTTGAGAAGGAGTGGAAAAAGCTTTTTTTTTTCTCGTATTCATAGGTTTCAGCATACTAGTTATTCTGACACTGAGGGGATGCGTGAAAATGGCTATGAGGGGATGCCCCCTGTGCAAGAGATGATAACCAGAAAGCAGGCTTATCTCTCTGTGGCGAGACATCCTCTCTCAAGGCTCCCTCCTGGCCATCTAAGCCCCTGAATCTTGTTTAAATGGCAGGGCATATGCAGCAGCAGGTCAGACCGTCGCTTCGTTGCACACTAAGGCGCACCAGACTGACCTGCTGAAAGTCCTGGATAAGGTTCTATAAAGTCCAGGTCTGAGCCCGAACAACCAGGGGTTCTAGCCCATCTCGGTCTGAGGATCAGAGATGGGCTCAGAAGGCTAGTCTCGCGACTCATGCCCCTCCCCCTCCTGCGGCTAGAGTGAGAGAGAGGCGCGGGTCAGAGAGAGGCAAGCCCTCTCATTCCTCTATAATTCCCCTGTAACCACCGTAAACTCCACCTGACCGAGGTTAGGTGGAAGTTTCCTGCCAAGCAACCCCTCACCTAGAGGGTCATCTATGAGCATGCCGCTCCCTTCTGAGCGTTTGAGTTCCCTCTCATTCTGAGGAATGAGTTCTCCGCTCTCCAGAGCTCGCTGTCGGTAGAGCCAGCATTACTCCCCTTACCTTAAGAGGGTTACTTATGAGTATGCCGCTCCCTTCGGAGCGTCCGAATGTCCCCTCATTCCGAGGAATGAGTTTTCCAATCCCCAGAGCTCGTTGTTGGTAGAGCCAGCATTGCTCCCCTCACCCAGAGGGCCACCTATGAGCATGCCGCTCCCGTCTGAGCGGCGGAGTTCCCTCTCATTCTGAGGAATGAGTTCCCCGCTCTCCAGAGCTCGTGGTTGGTAGAGCCAGCATTGCTCCCCTCACCTAGAGGGTCACCTTTGAGCATGCCGCTCCCTTCTGAGCCTCTGAGTTTACTCTCATTCTGAGGAATGAGTTCTCCGCTCTCCAGAGCTCGCTGTCGGTAGAGCTAGCATTGCTCCCCTCACCTAGAGGGTCACCTATGAGCTTGCCGCTCCCTTCTGAGCGGCGGAGTTCCCTCTCATTCTGAGGAATGAGTTCTCCGCTCCTCAGAGCTCTGTGATAGGTCGCTCTCCGTGCTGGTCGAGCTAGCATTGCTCCCCTCACTATAGAGGGTTATCTATGAGCATGCCGCTCCCTGCTGAGCGTCTGAGTTCCTTCTCATTCTGAGGAATGAGTTCTCCGCTCTCCATAGCTCGTTATAGGTAGAGCTAGCATTGCTCCCCTTATTAGAGGGTCACCTTTGAGCATGCCGCTCCCTCCTGAGCGTCTGAGTTCCTTCTCATTCTGAGGAATGAGTTCTCCACTCTCCAGAGCTCGTTATAGGTAGAGCTAGCATTGCTCCCCTCATTAGAGGGCCACCTTTGAGCATGCCGCTCCCTGCGGAGCGTCTGAGTTCCCTCTCATTCTGAGGAATGAGTTCTCCGCTCCTCAGAGCTCTGTGATAAGTCGCTCTCCGTGTTGGTCGAGCTAGCATTGCTCCCCTCACTATAGAGGGTTATCTATGAGCATGCCGCTCCCTGCTGAGCGTCTGAGTTCCTTCAAATTCTGAGGAATGAGTTCTCCGCTCTCCAGAGCTCGTTATAGGTAGAGCTAGCATTGCTCCCCTCATTAGAGGGTCACCTTTGAGCATGCCGCTCCCTGCGGAGCATCTGAGTTCCCTCTCATTCTGAGGAATGAGTTCTCCGTTCCCCAGAGCTCTGTGATAGGTTGCTCTCCTGGTTGGTCGATCTAGCATTGCTATGAGCATGCCGCTCCCTTCGGGGCGTCTGAGTTCCCTCTCACTCTGAGGAGTGAGTTCTCCGCTCTAGAGCTCCTCATTAGTAGCTGAGTTCCTCTCATTCCTCGGAATGAGTTCTCCGCTCTCCAGAGCTCGCCGTCGGTAGAGCTAGCACTGCTCCCCTCAACCAGAGGGTCACCTATGAGCATGCCGCTCCCTTCTGAGCGTCCGAGTTTCTCCGCCCCCCAGAGCTCTGTGATAGGTCGCTCGCCTTGTTGGTCGAGCCAGCATTGCTCCCCTCACCATAGAGGGTCATCTATGAGCTTGCCGCTCCCTTCTGAGCGTCTGAGTTCCCTCTCACTCCGAGGAATGAGTAGTTCTCCGCTCCAGGGCATAGAACGTTCTTCTAACAAGTGCACACGCGAGACTTTGGGCACTTTCTAAAATCCACTCAGTGGTAAGTCCGCACATCAAAAGATTCTGCGTTCTTTCTAAAAATCCCGTAAGGGTAGGGTTACGGGCACAGCTTCGTGCCCTTTTTTGAGTTGGTCAAAGCCCCGGCTTGTGCCTTGGGCCCCGCTCCCTTGTCCCATATATGTTGGGTCAAAAAAAAAAAAAAGAAAAGGGGTGTACGCTACCAAGAGGTCTGTTGAGACAGTTCCCTCAGTAAGCTTGGGCAGAGCAAGTGGTAACCCCTGAGTGATCGGCCAGGACCTAGTGACCAGGTGCTTGGCCATATCCCCTTAAAGGAATCTTTTTTTTTTCTGATTCCAAGACTTTGAGCTCTACCCTAGGCCCGGTAATCCCGGCACCTAGCAGGTAAGTACTAGGGTATGCAGCTCGGGCCTTTGGCCGAAGGGGATAATATCACTGACAGCCATCAGCCATTCCAGGGGCAACTCCCTTAGCCGGGTAGAGTTGGCTTAGTGCTCGCCTTTTTCGCGAAATTGGCTTGCACTCCCCTCAGCATGGTGAAGTGGGTATAACGTTCCCCGTAGCGACCCCTAGGGGACGCAGTTCGAGTTCCCATGGAGGGGAACGTCTCAGGTTACATATGTAACCATGGTTCCCCGAATGGGGAACGAGACACTGCGTCCCCTAGGCTTTGGGCCATGCTTCGGACGCAAGCTTCAGACGAAGAAGTGGAATTTTTTGTTCTTTTTTGCTTTTTTATTTTGTGTGTTTTGCTGTTTTGTTTTGCTTTTTCCCCCTATTTTCTTTTCTTTTAGAAAACATTGCAAGTCTCTATTGCCCATAAAAAAACTCTTCAATATGTACCAGCCCAAATTTGTATTTCAGTATAAAATAAGAATAGCGTTTGTAAGCCATTTCATTGGACCTTTTGAATGTGCCAAGCTTAGAGGTGGTCTGAAAAAACTTGTGGCATTTAAGTCCGTATGCTTTCAAGGTCCCAGGCTTCAATTTTTAAAGTCGTACGGGATTCCCGAGAGTGATTGATTGTTCACAGCAGCTAAAGTTCAAGCTCTTTGGGTTGTGGTAGAGAAATAGATCTACAGGCATTTACCTTAACGCCCCTGTCAGACTCAGCACCCTTCCTGGACCGTTACCGTTAGCACTACATCACCCAGCGAGTGTCAGAGGAAGTAAGGCTCCTCACTGAGAGAAAATCACCTTGAGGGAGAGCTCTGGAGTTCACTGGAGATAAATCTGTGTGGGAGCCTGACTCGCAGCGAGTCCACCCGTAATGGCCTCCTTCCCACTCGGAAGAGATTAGTGTGAAACCGTTGGCAGCGAGTGTCCTACAGTAGCTGCACACATTCAACACTACTCGCAGTGTAAACAATGATTTTGACCTATTCTTGAAATTACGTTTGAAGTTTTGTGTTCCTAGCATAAGCTTTGATTTATCCAAAGAGTAATTTGCATCCGATTATCAACTCTCCCACCTGCTGGTTTGAATCGGAGAGGTCTAGTTTCCTCATGGATAAATGCTTGTAACTTTTCACTAATTTCAATGCCGCAACATCTAAAGTCCGATCCCATTATAAATGTATGGAGTTTCACATTATTTTTCTTTGATTTATTTCTGTGAAGTTTCAGTTTTGTTATACCTAATGGGCAAATACTGACACAATTTTTATAGGGTTATCAAAAGTTATTTTAGAAATAATATCAGGAAAGTCAAACTCTGTGGGGAGAAGTGTCAAAAAATATGGACGCAATATAACGAAGTAAATTGTCTTTTATTAGCCGTTTTCTTTGCTTCCTTTTGAAGATCAAAATTTACTATTACAGTAACCGCTTTTTATTTTACACTGCCAAAGTGTTTATTTATTTATTTTTGGCGCTAAATCATGTCAGTTTAATTTCTGAGCTTTTATGTTATTTTATGTGTCGTTTGGTGTGCTGTTGCTAAATTTTTCTATTAGTTAGGCCAGGTCATATATTCCGCCATATTTTTGGCACAAATCTAATGCACATGAAGTCCAATATTCACTTTAAGTTTTTATTTTTTATTTTTTTTGTGAGTAAAACTGTCTTGGATTGCTTTTAGTGTAATTATTGTTTTGTCAAATGTTGTACTGATGACAAATAGCAAATAGTCAAGTTCATAAAGGGTTAGTTCACCCCCAAAATGAATGATTTGTCATTATTTACTCACCCTTTGTTGTTCAGATCCAATGTTTTGTTTTCTTATGTGGAACACAAAATATGTTACTTCTGCTCTTGCAGCTCCCAGTTCTTGTTATGTGAAAGAATAAAACTACATATTGTAGTGGCTCAGATTCCCGATCTGCATAAATAAAGAATCCTTTAGCCAAGATTATGAAATATTTCAAGAACTGTTAGTCGCTTCCCATCGCTAGTCCCACATATAAATAGTTAAACATCTTTCAACTCAAGTGGATACACATTCCCTGTAATAGATAAAAAGCCATTATATTTCATTTTTAGTTAAACTCATATTGTAAAATGCTTTGCATTACCCTTAAATGCTGTGATACATTTTTAAAGAAGTACTTAATTTAAAACTGTCAGACTCGAGCCATTCTGAACGCATGCCTCGGATGGGACGATTAATTTCTCAGTGCAATGCTTATTATTAATGTGGGCTCCGTAGAAAATGCACACAAAAAATCTCTCTCACTCACGATTAGATGGCTAAACCGTCTGCAATCTTTTTGTTTCTCACACTTTTCAGTATTGTCACGCACTTAAAACCATAACAAATGATGAATTAAAGCAAGGTGACCTGTTAGCCACACCCTTAGATTAATAGAAATATCAAATATGGGATATGGCTATTGTAATTGAAACATACTGCCACCCAAGCTTTTATAAATCACTGCTATTTTTCAAACTATTCTGGGATCAATATATAAAAATGTGGTCATCTTCATTTGGCGAGCCATCCAGGAAAATGTGCTCGTCAAAACGTCCCTCATTATGAGGCTGTACAGGTGATAAATATCACACAATGGGCCTTAAATTTGTACTCCACCATTGTGTATTGACAGCGATTTGGAGCGGGAGCTCGCCGGGATGAATTGCATCCATGGAAACAGGCCTTAAGTGCCACTTAAAAAGCGCTGAATCATGGTCTCGTAATGAGGCTGCATCTGTTCAACTTTTAAAAAATTATTTCATACTGGCGAAATGGCATTGTGCTTTTATGGATGGTTTTGTCGAGTGTAAATGCATGTTCATTGGGAACACTCTGTGCGTGATATTAAGACTGAATCAAAGTTTAAATGTGTGTTTGTGTCTTCTCAGAGTTGGTGCGTAGCTGCAAGGAGCAGAGGTGCCAGTTTGACTGTGTGATCATGAGAAACGGGACGTCCTGTTTCTGTGGGGAAGGTTTCGAACTGGATGAGGATGGGAGGCAGTGTCGAGGTGAGAGGCATTACAATTTTAACTGTTTGAAGAATGTGGCTCTTTAGAAATATCACTGAGTTAAATTGTAGCACTTTAGAAACAGTTTTGAGTTATTACAGGTAATAAAGGGGGATACAAATAAATAAAATGTTTTCCAGAATGAAAACTTCCTATGAGCTGTGACTGAACAAAGCAAATATTGGTGTAAGATCATATCCCCATACCCAGTGCCTGTCTGCCTGATGAAAAACATTTTAGATAATCGAAATAGCTTTTCTTAACTAGTGCGAGCTATGCTAAGCTAGCAGGCTAATCTGTTAGCTACCTGACAATATTTACATTTGACCATATTTAGCTCTGGTAATGTGATGTGTACATTTGAAAAATTTAAATAACATATTTTTATGGAAAAACGTGTATTCTAGTTTTGTATCAGTTCCAATCAGGCATTTAATAGAGTACCTATAAAACGTTTTCAATACAATAAAAATTATGCTCAGATGAGCTTTATTTGTCACATACACAATGTGAATTGTTCACATACACGAATTAAATGTGTTCTCTGCATTTAACCCATCCAAGTGCACACACCTGGAGCAGTGGGCAGCCGACATTGTGGCGCCCGGGGAGCAGTTGGGGGTTCGGTGCCTTGCCCAAGGGTCTCACCTCAGTCGTGGACACTTCCTGCCAGAGCCGGGATTCGAACCCACAACCTCGGGTTTCAAGTCCAACGCTCTATCCATTAGGCCCCGACTGCCCCTAGCAACTAATATCTGATGAAAAATGTTATGTGTTTGCGTTTTAAGGTAGTAAGCTGTTAGCTACCGCAAAATGATTTTAGCTTTGGTAATTTGAAAGATAGCCACTTTATTTCTATTTTTTTCACAGTTCGAATCAGGCACAGAAAAGAGTGTTCATAAAAAGTTGCCCCAGCTGATATTATTTTGAGGTCTCTAGAAAAGCTAACCATCCAATGCATTGAACTCGAACCTCAGATAAATCGTTGTTGATTTCATGATAAATTGGTTATTTAACCAAAACAGCAATTTACTCACCCTTCCCTCCCCAAACCTAGGCTACATTTGCATATTCATGTTTTTTGATAGGTTGCTGCAGAATGGTGACATTAAGAGTTGGGTTTGCATATTTAGGTCATGATTGAGCACATTTTGCATTTAATAAATAGCCCCGCTGTTACCCACAGATCATGATGAATGCAGGGATTATGGGACATGCAGTCAAATCTGTATGAACACACGGGGATCGTACAGATGCGCTTGTACAGATGGCTTCATCCTGCAGGCCAACAGACGATCCTGCAAAGCCAAAACAGGTGAGTCCATTTATCATCCGTGTTAGTTTCAGTTCCAGTCTAAAAAAGAAAAGAAAAAAGCGGATTAAGCAACATGTATTTTACTTTGATCTTCAACAGTGCTTTAAAAGCACAAGTCTAAAAAGAATTTAACCCATGCATAAATCAAATTGTAGATGCAAAGTCCTGTATTCACTTAACTTATAAGACAGCGGCAAAAAAAAGTGGGTTCTTACGCGTCACAGAAGTCAGTCAAAAGTCCGTAAACAAATGCGAGTTTAATCAAAACATAAAAATTACAAACAATCCAGTTGGTTCTTGTGTCCTATGATATAACACTCGTTAAACATCTTAAATTGGCTCTTACAGAAATAGTATCTCAAGTTACTGTACTAAGTGCTGGAGAGATGGACGACTACTCTAAATCTGTAAGAGAGTTATAAACTCCAATAATAATATGATTTTTAGCACATTGCTAGTGCTAAGGGGTGCTGTGATTGGGTTTTAGGGTTGTTAGTTTGTTACTAAGGGGTTTTTAGGGGGCTATTTGCTAAGATGTTAATTTAGGGTGTTTGACTGTTGTTAGTGCATTGTTATGTGGTTGCAACAGTGTTTAACAGCTAGCTTGTTTACTGTATTGTTTAGAATATTATTATTTTTTAACAAATTGCTATGTTGTTTTTAGGGTGTTCTGTGAAGTTTCTAGTAAGTTCTGTGGAGGTTCAAGCACATTGCTACAATATGGTTACAGGGGATTCTGGGTAATTGTTAGCCTGTTGCCAAGGGGTTCTGAAGGATTTCCAGCCCATTGTTATGTGATTCTGGGAAGATGATAGTTGGTTGCTAAAAGTTCTGCTGAGTTTTAGTACATTTCTAGATGACTTGTAGGTCATGTTTGGGTATTTTTAGCACATTGCTACACTGTGTTGTTGTTGAGGTTCTTGGTAATTGGTTGTGGCCAAGGGGTTCTGAAAGATGTTTAGCTCATTGTTATGTGATTTGCTAGTTAGTTCCTAAAGGGTCTGCTGGGGTTTTAGCACATTTCTATATGGGATTTTGGATCGCTTTAGCATGTTGCTATGGTATGTGGTCGTAGGGGTTCTGTGTAGTTGCTAGCTTGTTGCTAAGTGATGGTTAGAACGTTACTATGTGGTTTCGAGAGTGTTCTAAGTAGTTGTTAGCTGTTTGCTAAAAACATTCAGTTTTTTTCACACACAGCATATGTCTTTTTGCAGGGGTTCTTGGTAGTTCTGAGTGGTTTTTAATGCATTGCTGGGGTTTCTATGGTGTTTTAGGAAGTTACTGATTGTTAAGGAGGTCTGAGGGAAATTTTGGCACATTACTACAGAGTGTGGTTGATAGGGATACTGAGTAGTTGCAAGACTGTTGTTAAGAGTTCTGAGGGTATTTGCATATCCTATATGACTTAAGCCTCAATGGAGTAGCGAGATCACAGTGGCGATCATCCGAGTGCATTAGTATAGATGACACTGTAATTTGCCTGATGCGAGTGTCAGTTACACTTATTGTCATCAATATGCAAATGGCCGCCAGCGAGCTGTGCTACGACAGAGCCGCAGGAGAGATAAACAGGGGGAGGCCTTAATGGAAAGTCAATCAAAGCCCATCCAGCCCGACCTGTGACTGTCTATCAAATTTAGATATGATTTCACACTCCGAATTAATTGCACTTCATGGTGTCTGTTCATTAGTGTAAATAAAATAAATAAAACACAAGCTGATCACAACGTTCACGTGAGCATAATATGTGTCACAGCAGTTTTTTTTCTTAAGTGTGAACTTCTTAATGAACCTGTTTTACTTTATGTATAAGTAATTACAAATGGAAGTAAATCTTTATACTGTATGTTCATGTAACATAAATTCATATTTTGTATGGGTGTTTATTCAAATACAAGCAGTTTTATGTTCCAGGTGCAGGTTTTAGTGATAACTAGCTGTTTGCTAATAATTTATTTATTCTACAGCATATATGTTTGCCCTATTAGTTCTTTCGTTCTTGTTTTTTTTTACATTTATTTTTTTTAAATAAATTTGTATTTGCACTGCTAAAGTAAAGTTAGTGTATGTTTATATGTTTATGTGAATGTGTATATAGATCAATATTTGCATTTATGAACATTTTATTCTTGTGGTAAAAATATGCACTTTTAGTCATATGTGTACATATATAATTATTTTTTTTACAAAGATGTGGTTGGTATAAATGACATTTGTTGGTTCAGAGAAATGACAAAAATAACAATCATTTTTTAATTTATTTTATTTCAAGATTTATTATTGAAATGTCTACAGTACCAAAAGTTCATGAGCATTATGAGCGAGACAGCCATCGGGAAAATACCACTGGAACCAGTGGAGCCCTTACAATCTGACTTTTCTGCAGTTGGAACAAACTATTTGTTCATCTGGCCGGAGGGGAACTGGCCCCCCGACTGAGCCTGGTTTCTCCCAAGGTTTTTTTGTCCGTTCCGTCACCGATGGAGTTTTGGTTCCTTGCCATTGTCACCTCTGGCTTGCTTAGTTGGGGACACTTAATTTCCAGCGATATCACCGACTTGATTGCACAGATATTATTTATCTGTTATTAATTATTATTGAACTGAGCTGGACAATGACATCACTGAATTCAATAATTAAATGCCTTTAAATGAAAAATGTTTAATCTTGTCATTTTACATTAGTGATACACTATTTTCCTATTTTGATATTGTGCAGTTGCTTTGACACAATTTGTATTGTTAAAAGCGCTATATAAATAAAGGTGACTTGACGTTATGTTTAATATAAACAATTTATTATAAATAGCTCTGTGCATTTTGTGCTCCCTCTTTCAGATCCTAGTGATAAACCTCTGGTTCTGTTGACAGCAAATATTAATTCTATATCAGTTGTTTACCTCAATGGATCTTCTATGCCAAATATCAAGTCCATGGAGACAAATGGGACTCAAATATTGGACTTTATTTATAGAGAAGAGTCACTCTGTTGGCTCTCAGTGGCACAGGATACAGGCCAGCTGTGGTGTGCCCGCATGACCAAACTCAAAGGCTTTTCGGAAAAACACAAGATACGGATAGGTCAGAACCTACAAAGTAAGTACACACGTCAAGTCTCGAAGTGCAATTAAGGAATGTTTCGTAACTTTGATGATTAATTCAGAGCAAGTGCAAACTAATGTCCTTTGAAGTTATTATGAACTTGAGTGTTGTGTTTAATGTCCATATAATTTTTCTCATTAGTTTCTTTTTTTTACTTCGTTTACCTCTTGAAGTGTTTAATGATCTACTAATGAAGTGTTTAATGTCACATGGTTAAATGAGTCAAATGTGCATGTCAGGTCGTTGAATGTCAGTTGTTGCTTCTTTGAAGCATGCATGAATTATTAATTGTTTCTAACTACCAGATCCCAGTTTACAAACTCGTATGTCCCATGTCTAAAAATGAATGGTTTCTTCTATGTAGATGTGGAGCATATGGCTATCGACTGGTTGACAGGAAACTTCTACTTCATAGACAGAGTGAATGACCGGATATTCGTGTGCAGCGAACAAGGAAATGCATGTGTCACCATCATCGACCTGGACATCCAGAACCCTAAAGGTCTAGCACTGGATCCCATCATGGGGTATGCTTGCTAACACAACCATTAGGTCATTTCATTTGTATGAGATGGTAGCAATGAGCCTTTGTTGCTAAAACATGGGTAGATATATTTGGGAAATCTATTTAAACAATGTGACTACTACTATGAATAAAAAGCCACTATACCATATGTGTAGCTGTGATCGCACATCAGTTCATATATAATTGATATGTGTAGTTGGCACTGATAGCCTAGTGGGCAGTGTGCCGATATATAACGCTGTTGCATTGCGTTGCCGGAGTCCCGAGTTCAAATCCCGGACTTTTCCTGATCCCACCTCCCTCTCTCTCTCCTGACTTATTTCCTGTCTACTCTACACTACCTTATCCTGATAGGCCTAAAAGAAAAAAATGGCAATTGAAAAGAATGGCATGTGTAAGAATATGTGTATGACTTCTGAGTCTGAACTATCTGTTTTATAATATTATCTTTAATAATGTTAACTCTACAAACTGGTTTACTTCCAACAGTTTGTGAAAAAAATAATCTGAAAAATAGTTATTACTTTTAATTGAATATGTATATTATAATGATAATATATTTACATTGAATATTTCTGTTTTTTATAATTATTACTATTATTATTTTGCTAAATGACCTTTTGTCATAATTAATTTTTTACATAATTTAGAAATAAAATAAAAATGTAAATCACAAGCATTAATATCAATCATCATCATCATAAGCCATCATCATCAATTGTTTACGAAATAGTAATAAATAGTTTGAAAGAGACAAAAGTAATACATAGTTTAATCATGATTATTAGTAGTATTATATTGGGATAAAGTACCTTTTGATTTGAAGTAATTTAATCAATGTAATGTATTACATAATTTAATTAAATACAATTTCAAGTAAATAAGTATTTTATTATTAGTATTACTACTACTACGAAAACCGTTAAAAAAACAAACAAATAAATAAATACCTTGATTAAAAAATCATCAGTGAAAGATTTTTTTTTTTGTTGTACTTTCAATACATGGTCACTGAAGTCTAAATAACTGATAAAAGGTCAATAAAATTACCTTTTAGAATCCTCTCCAAACAAATAGTTCATAATTTGTTGACCTAGTACAAATAGCCAAATATATTTGCATATCTTAAAATGATCACCTACAGGAGGCTCTTGGTTGAATTTTTCATAGGAGTGAATAAATCATCCTTATTTGATGTCGAGTCACCTACTCTGTGACATGAGAAACTCTTTGGTCTCTTGGTAAACATTAATTTGTATGCAGTGCTGAGTTGTGCATGCTGTTGGGGCCAGTTTGTTGCTTTCAGACGACGGGGACCGTTTCTATGCCAGAATCCTCGTGCGGATTAATGCGGATGATCTCCCCCTCTCTTATTCCGCTGTCAGTATGCGTTAGTATAAAGATAAATATCATATTGCGGCCCATTCATTCAGCTCTTGCTCACTGTGTCTCAGTTTAATTGCGCTGTTGTTACTGCAATTATTCAACTCTGGCACAATATTTTGCAGAATAGAAAAATAATGGGTATGAGTCAATCGATTAAATCTTAAATGGCATTGACTTTTGATTTCATTTTCATCAGATAGTAGATTCCGGTTTAAAATTGCTCTGTTCTTGTCCCCCCCCCAGAAAATTATTTTTCACGGACTATGGGACGGTAGCCAAGGTGGAACGGTGCAATATGGATGGCACCAACCAAACCAAGATAGTGGAGTATAAAACCGAACAGCCAACCGCTGTGACATTGGACTTGGTCAAGAAGCTTGTCTACTGGGCGGACGCTTATCTGGATTGCATCGAAGCTGTGGATTACAATGGCAAGAACAGACATACGATCATCCAAGGAAACTCGGTAAGATGTGCTCAGTCTTGGTTTCTTCTTCTTGAACCTATGATCTTCATGCGAAAAAGACCAAAGCTGCTTACGGAATTGCATACCTGTGTAGTAGGTACTACATTTGGTTTGAAAAAGTATGTAGTATGAAGTATATAAAACTAAGTAGTCTGAAAATGGGTAGTATGAATGACGTTTGAACTACATCCTCCATGTTGTCACCGTCAAGTGACATACAGTTGCGTCACGTCACTGCCATTTACTCCTCTCCCATGGCGAGTGTCCATCGAATGCGCAATCCAGAATCTCTGCAGAAGTAGAAGGTCATCCAAATTTTTTTTTTATATTAATTTTCAAATTTCTGACACACTACTGTCGTGGAAATCTGAATTCACCACAGACAATTTAAACAACTAATTTTTAATATCAAACAGCGTTTTTAATATTATAACAACTGTATCTTGAGCTACTTCCCTGAATTCCCCGAATACTTACAATACAATACTTCTCTGAAGTATGGTGACGGCATCCCGTCAAGAAGCTTCTATCACTACTTCAATCACACATGATCACACAGGTATTTTTCATCTATACACTCTCACTGCCCTTCTCACCAGCCTCAGCCTGAGGACGGCTCTATAGTCTTCCAAAACTATCACTGTCTTTGCAGTGGACTTTTGAGTGTAGAATCTTTTAGTACTTCTATTCCTCAGCTACGCAGCATATACTAGACACCACTTCCAAGTTGCTCTTTGCAGGAGTGAAAGTTTATTCACGGCCAGAAGCCCACTGGTTACAACAACCAAGAAAGACTCTCCGAACAGAAGGATACATGAACATTTTTACTTTGTAGTTATCACTCAAGTTTTCACTGTAATTGATTATACTGATCTGGTCAATGGTTTGTCATATGACTGTTAGGTCTACTGTTTTAAGCACTTTTTTGGGTAAGTATAGCTTATTTAATCATAGAAACATGGTTTTTGATCTGAGCATCCTTAATCTGCCCTTTTCTGAACATTATGTGTTGAACATACCCTTTTGACTCCTTGTGGGGCCTTACATAAAATATTTCCATCACACTAAACTTGGTGTACTTTTTTCAAATACTATAATTTTGAACATACTACTGTTTTGGCATACTGTTTTTTTTCGAAAATTATTAACATTGGCATACTGTTAATATTGGCATGCATACTCTTTTGCCTTGCTTTTATTTTTTTAATAATATGAATTCACATGACATACCGTACTACTTTTTTGGCATACTGTATTTTTAAATACTATGAATTTAGATATGGTGCTCTTTTGGGATAGTAGGTGAATTCATGTATACTATGCTTGAACTGAACGTACTGCTTTTCAGATACTGTGAATTCGGACACTATTTTTTAAATGAGTTTAATTTAATCGGACACTAATTTTTTGAAAACTATGAACTTTGGCATACTGTTAATACTGGCATGCATACAAGGCATTGCCTTGCTTTTTTTGAATGACATGAATTTAGACATGTTGCTCTTTTGGCATATTAGGCGAAATCAGACATACTATATATGGCATACTGTTTTTCAAAAATGATGAATTCGGACATATTTTTTGGTGCATTGTTTTTTTGAAAACTACAAATATTCATGTACTGTTAATATTGGCATACATACTGCTCCTTTGTCATACTATTTTTCAAATACTATGAATTTGAACATACTACTCTTGTGGTGTACTGCTTTTTACATATTTTGAATTCAGACATACTACACTTTTGTGTGCTGAGTTTCGCATACTATATAGTATGGCATATTCTCACACAGCACAAGATGTGTTGCCATTTGCAAATTAATCCCCAACTAACTGGTGAACATCTTGTTAAGCATAAGAAAGTCTAGACTAAGCTATCTAGGAGAAGTTCTTGCTTACATTTTACCCAGCTGCCTTAATAGTCAGCAGTAAAGCTGTGATAAATGATGCTCCTTTGAATAACTCTTAAAGCAGTTTATTTTGAAGGCTAGAATGCTTGGCCTCGCTCCCTCACCCTCCAACAGGCCCAAAAGTATGGTGATACAAAATTCATAGCTTCATGAATTCAGTATAAATTTCATCAATAGTTCATAGTACGGGCCAAGGGCACTGTCAAGCCCGCGCGTTTTTCTCAAAAACAATAGATAATCCATCCGCAGGTTGTTTATCAACCTTATGAGACATCTGGTGTTAACTAATACCCTGATGCGATATTTAAGAAAATAGTTTTACAAATTCCTTCTATCCCTTTTTGAAAGGGCCTGTGTGCAGGTGTTCATGGTTTACATGATTTGTATAATTTTCTAGATGTTTTTCTTGCCAAGTATCGGCATCCAGTCAGTGTTACTGCTTGGTTTTTTTAAGTGTTAAGTGTTTCCACACCGCTTTTAGTGACAAAAGTAGTGGTGACCAGGAATTCAACAATCTTTGTTAGTGGAACAACTTTCCTATCAACCGTATCCGTAACCCCCAATTTAGTCTCTCACACTCAAACCTTTGATTGATCAGTGTTAATTTTGGTTCCCATTGCATCCTATAAGGCTAAAATAACATTTCAAATTTATGATACTATGCAAAAACAAGGCTAACCAAATTTTTGTAACATTTTGGAAAAAATGTGTGTACTTTGGTATAACATAAGGGTAGAGTATACCATTCAAAAGTTTGTCAGTAATTAATATTATAATTTTTTTATAAATACATTTATTCAACGAGGATGCATCAGTAGTGACAGTAAAGACTATTATAATGTTACAAAAGATTTATATTTCATGTGTCTTGATACTCTCATGAATGGTGGCAGAGCCTGACCCGGAAGGGAAAAAAACGATGAATGTCATTGAAAGTGTCGTTGAAAGTGATGAAAGTCGTAATTTTGTTCTCGTAGCTTCATAAAATAAAAAAAACGTTGAACCACTGATGACTTATGGACTATTTTAACAATGCCCTTACTACCTTTCTGTGCCTGGAACATTTCAGTTGTGTTACTGCCTATGCAGCGTCAGAAAGCTCTCGAATTTCATCAAAAATATCTTAATTTGTGTTCCAAAGAACGAATGTCTTACGAGGGTGAGCTAATGACAATTTTTGGGTGATCTAAGCCTTTAAAAAAAGTTTTGTCAAGAAATCTATTCAGCTAGAATCAAACCAAATAAATAAATTTGGTTATCATTTTTTAATATTCCATAAAAATATTATGCAGCATAACTAAATTAAACTTTGCTTTGATGATAATAATTGCAAATAAGCAGCAGATCAGCAGATTTTAATGATTGCTTAAGGATTATGTGATGCTGAAAATTCAGCTTTGCATCACAGAAATACATTTTTATGTATATTTAAACAGAAAAAAACAGTTTTCTTTATAATATTTCACAGTATTACATATTTACTGTTTTTAAGTAAATGCAGTGATTGTATGAAATGTCTTTTAAAAACAAATTTTATCAATCCCAATCTTTTGTATGGTAGTTATAACAAGGTAAAAAAAAAGGAAAAACGCTACTAACCAGGCAACCTGTGTCAAAACCAATTAGTTTTTCTGGACAGAAAAATTGTTCCAGAATCAATATCCTATGTATGAAATCACAGGAAGCATGCGCCCAAACTGTGGCCGTTTATGTAAATTCGTCACATGGATGTGGTTAGGACTTAGGACACTTTCATAACCGTGTCATTGTCCTCAGCCGGACCCGTTAGCCTGTTTGAGCATCGAGTTGTTTTGACCTTGAGGAGTCCTGACTTCCCACTACAACTCTTTTGTGTGCTTTTTTTTATTGATTTGTTCATCCATTTCCTGTGAGGCCCAGCATATTCCCTGGGACTCTATCGAAGGCTATATTGGTACTGTTTTTCTCAAAGCTGGCACTGAAAGTTAACCTGAAATGAACGCCACTACCTCTTAACTCATTTGTTTTTAACGTCACTCTTTCGCCTTTTTTTTTTCACGAAATCAAATCCTTGATGCTACCCACTGAATTTGTAGCACAGATGTGACATCAAAGATCTCTGCATATTTCAACTGGTGTCTGTCAGGGCTTCGGTTTATTCACCGAATGTTACATCGGCTTTATAGCTGGATGGATTAAAGAATCAAATTTAAGCAAACGTATTTGTGTTGTGTTCAGAATTAAGTCAAAGAGGTGGCATGGCCTCTAGATGAGTCTTTCACTTTCCCTATCTCTGTGTTTCTCTTTCTAGGTGTCGCACCTGTACGGATTAGCGCTCTTTGAAGATTACCTGTTTGCGACGTGCTCTGAACCCTCGAGAGTGAGCAAGGTGGACATATTTAGGATAAATCGCTTTAACAGCAGTGACACAAACACCATTACCACTTTGGAAAGTGCCAGAGCTGTCCAAGTTTATCACAGATTGGCGCAACCTACAGGTAAACTTGTTGTTGGAGCATGACTAATGTAATTAGCAATCGCTCATATTAATGTTTTTGGACTAAATTCTACTTTTAGAATTATCATATTAGCTAAAATGTATCACATTAGCAACAATAGAGCAGTCTGCTCTATTGCAGCCGAGAACTGCTGGGTCATGGTCTCGACTGCATTACCGAAGAGGCCAGTCTCGGACACAGGAATCTTGAGGAACCGAACTTTGTCAGCATCCCTATGTCGACCAAACACAGACAGAGGTGATGCTCCTTGACCACAAGTGTGGACATTGTATGGCCCAGAGACCACGCAGTGACCTTCATCGCTCGTAGCATGAGGTCAATAGCGGTAGAAAGCTCTTTCAGAACTTCTGGACCGTGACCACCCTCGTGCATGTCCCTCTGTGCTTTTAGCCAGAAGAAGCTGCAGTAATGCCATAGCGTAAGGTGGAGGTAACTCCTCCACAGGCCACATAAGCATCGCTGGACAGACCAGACGAGCACCTACAGGCTCTGAAGAGGAGGCGCAGTTTGCCCTCCCAGGTGGAGGCGGTATTAGGATTCAACGGCATTGCAACAGACCGCTCCACCGGGGGACCCCCATATACCCCCTAGCTGCACCACCATCGATGATGGTGAGGGAGGAGGAGCTAGAAGGTCAGTTTCTAGCAGTAAAAGGTCCATGACCTGATAAGCTCCACATGCACCTCCGCGAAGAGAGGCACTGGGGCAAGACGCTGAGAACCAGCCCAAACTACCCTGAGAAACCAGTCATCCAATCTCTAGGGCTCGAGACACGGTGGCGGTCTCCACTCGAGCCCTACCCTCTCAGCGGCCCAGAAAAGCATAGCCATCATTTCCGAATCCTACCCAGGCATTGCTACTGCCAGAGCAGCAGCGCAGTCCAATCTTCTTCCCCGGAAAGCTCCGGCTCACTCTCCGATGCAGCGGTCGACATCCGGTCATCGGGAGGAGCGTCAAAGATACTGCTGTTATGCTCCTTGTAGAGGGCCCAGCACAATCCATTGGTACCTCAACTGGTTTTGGAGCACAAGAGGAGCGATGATACCTTGAGGGCTGGTTCCCTTGAGGGTTTGCCACCACTGTAAATCCTCAGGCCACCCGTGCCACCGCCTGAAGTAGTCATCGCCTGTCTGCAGCCAGAACGAGAACCAGATCGAGGCAGAGGAAACAAATCTCTGCCCCTTTTGTCGAGGTAACTGAGCCTGGCCAGCAACTCCAGGATGATTAACTTCCCGCAATGAGAAGATGACTCATCCACGAACGCCACCTCAGCGTGTTTACTGCCCAGGCACGTGAGGCAGCGATCTTGACCCCGGCACAAGGTAACGACTGCATCCAGAAGCGCACGGGTGATATGTTGTCTGTAGCAAGACTCAACTCGTCTTTACAAAGACGTAACGTCAAGTTTAACAGATGCAACGTCGTGTTTAAAAAGACGCACCTGTGAATGCTCTTTTAGGGAAAAAAGCTATTTTAGCATGCTGAAGTGCACAGGGGAGATGGTCGCCTGCAACACAAACAGGGGGTAGTGCAACCTGATGTGTGTAATCCACTCGACTCGGGAAGAACCACCGCCGCTGTAGCGCAATACCACCAGCACGAGAGTCTTCCGAAGAGCATGCTCAACTCGTTGAATTCACTCATCAGCAGAAGTCAGGAGCAGAACGATGAAACCGCTCGGCTCCGAAGCAAAAAGCTAAATATGCACTGCACCTGCTGCCTACTTATACTCCCGCTGTGATCAGCGGTAGCTGGATGCAATAACCGCATGCCAATGTGCATTGGCTCATTTAGTTACACTCAAAGTGGATTGGTCTCTCTAAGCGAGATCCCAATTCGTCAGTCACTCGACGTGACTGGGAGTGACCGACTGAAAGGGAACCCATTCTACTTCATAGTAAAACATAGAAGTAATTGTCAGGAAAAGTTTAAAATAAGAAAAACAGTTTCATTGTAAGATGCAAAGTCGTGACATTGAGAGAGTTGCAAGTGTGAGGAATAAAATTAGAAGAGAGATTTAATGTTCTTAAATTTTTTTGAGGGTGTTTGTATACTTTAATGAACTGACCTATCACAATTTTTAATGGCATACATAGCAACATTGCCATCCTAAAACACTGAAGAAACATTAGGCTAAATTTTATATTAGCATTTAGCCATATCGCGAAGTGAATAATGACAATGTCAAAATATCGTAGTGTTTAATTAGACGTATGGTCTTTTACATCAATCAAAATATGGAAATTGTTTTATACTCCATTTCAAAATTGTATTAGCCTATGTTTTGCTTTTCTAACTACACAATTAGTTGCCTTTTATTTTTTTGTATTTAGCATTAATCTAGCATTAAAGAAACATCGAACTAAATTTTAAATGATCATTTAGCCATACTAGAAAGAGACTAATACATTTGTTTAAAAATATTGTAGTGTTTATATATGACAATATTTGACATAAAACAAAATGTGGAAAATATTTGTTTAATTAAAAAAATTATAAGCCTGCTTGTTTTTCCTGTGCTTACTATACACAATTAGTTGCTATTATTAGTTAGCCTTTTTTATGTAGAAATGCTTTTTCCATGCTGTACGTGAAACATCTCCGGTTCCTCGCGTAACCCTTGTTCTCTGAATAGGCGCGTGAAAAATCCATACATTTAACACACTTACTGTGCGGGTCATCGCTCGCGATGGAGCGAGAACACAGCGGCTGAGCGTGACGATACTCCATGGCACTTTACCGCAAGGAGAACAGAGTTCCACTACCGCAGTCGCCAAAGTACAAACAAAGAAATCCCAAGAAAAAAGATTGTGGCGCGTTCGCCAGTATAAGGAGGAGACGTAAGAATGTCAATGATGGCATCCGCGCCATAAGCCAATGAACTAGCGTGATTCTATAAGGGCTTCAGACAATCGGCAAACACCCAGGGGACGTTCCCAAAGCGTCTTAGCTTACGCAGCAGCGTTGAGTGAACCTATGAACGAGAACACTTCATTTTATCACTTTAAAATATTGAAGAAACACTGGGTTAAATTATGTATTAGCATTTTAGCCATTTTGCTAAATGTGTTAAAAGTGACTAATGAAGTTATTCAAAATATCAAAATATCTTAGTCGACATCAAACAAAATATGACCGGTATTTTTCATTTTAAAATGTTATGCCAATGTTTTGTTTTCCTAACTATACACAATTAGTTGCCTTTTATTATTTAGCACCTGTTATGTAGTATTGTTTCCCCCTGCTGTGCGTGAAACACCATTCTAATCATTTTAATCCTCCTAAAACATTGAAGAAACACTGGGATAGATCTGGTCTTACCATTTCGCTGTGCAAAGTGATTAATGAATGTATCACAAAGATCATTTAGCATTTTATTGTGCTGTGTAATGTACAGTAGAATTGTTTGTTTCATACTCTGCGTGAAACACCATTCCAAATCATTTATCAAATGTTTTAGTGGTATACATGCGTTTACTATGAAACATTATAAACTATTTAGGGTGTGCTTGAAGTGATATTTTTCCAATGCTAGCTCCACGATACTGAACTTTCTCTTTCTCCAGTCAGGACTCACGCATGCAGCCCTGACCCACATGGACGAAAGGGTGGATGCTCACATATCTGTCTCCTGAGCCACAACTACAAATCATGCGTGTGCCGCTGTCGGACCGGCCATGTCCTTGTCAGCGACGGGAAGTCATGCAAAAGTGAGGGTTACAAAAAAAACTATTTATCTTTTCTGTCTCTTCCTCCTGGTGCTCCTAGGTGTCTAATTAGCTCTGGAAGATGGGTCTCTCATGTAAATGGTTTTAGGGGTATTCCCAATGGAAGAGGTGCTGCTATCTGAAACCGTATATCAGATGGATGGCCCTCGTGGGTTTGTCGAGATGGAAATTTATGACCAAATTTATGGAGTTGTAAGACGCTGAAGAATGAACACGTTTCTGTGATTAATAGTCCACGTTCGGCACATTAGGGCGGAATACATGGGAAATGTATATGTTTTGTCTCTTGGCATCAGGATCATTGACTATCTAAAAATATGTGTCTACTTGTGTGTAGGAAGACAGAAGATTGTAAAAGGAATTTAAAAAAAATAGCAAACCATCTAGCAGCTCAGATATATAGCCTACAGTTTTATTTAGTGTACGAATTATGTTTAAGTCATACTTCATGTCATGAAAATCAGTAAAATGTGTCATAGGAAAACTCAGGAGATTTGCATTATTTTCTTTATCAGTCGACCAAATGTACAGAAAAATGCAGTCTCTGGTGTAAGCAAGCCCAAAATGGTAATAATTTGTACAAAAAAACATTGTGAAATCGTAGGAAGAACATATGTGACCCTGGACCACAAAACCAGTCTTAAGTCGCTGGAGTATATTTGTAGCAATGGCCAAAAATACATTGTATGGGTCAAAATTATTGATTTTTCTTTTATTCCAAAAATCATTAGGATATTAATTATAGATCATGTTCCATGAAGATATTTTGTAAATGTCTTACCGTAAATATATCAAAACTTTATTTTTGTTTAGTAATATGCTTTGCTAAGCACTTCATTTGGACAACTTTAAAGGCGATTTTCACAGTATTTTGATTTTTATGCAACCTGAGATTCTAGATTTTAAAATATTTGTATCTCAGTGGCCCGTTTCTGCCACATTAAAAGAAATATATATACAGTGCCCTCCACTAATATTGGCACCCTTGGTAAATATGACCAAAGGCGGCTGTGAAAATAAATCTGCATTGTTTATCCTTTTTATCATTGAAGTAAAACAATTGAAAGTGGGGAGAAAATCTCATGATGAAATAAATGCTTTCACTATTTCATGTTGGCCACAATTATTGGCACCCAATTATTGCAACGTCCTTTTCCCAGGGTAACAGCTCTGAGTTTTCTCCTATAATTCCTGAAGAGTTTGGAGAACACCTGACAAGAGATCAGAGACCATTTTCTTCATACAGAATCTCTCCAGATCCTTCAGATTCACAGCTCCATGACGGTGCTTCTTCTCTTCAGTTCACCTCACTCATTTTCTGTAGGGTTCAGGTCAGAGGACAGAGACAGCAATGGTAAACGATTAATTTTGTGCTCAGTGACCCATTTTTGTTTATTTTGATGTTTGTTTTGGATTGTTGTCCTGCTGGAAGATCAAAACATGGCCCATTATAAGATTTCTAACAGAGGCAGTCAGATTTTGATTTTTTTATCTGTTGGTATTTGATAGAATCCATGATGCCATGCATCTGAACAAGATGTTCAGGACCTCCAGCAGAAAAACAGGCCCACAACATTAAAGATCCAGCAGTATATTTAACCGTGGACATGGGGTACTTTTTTATCCCTGTTTGTACTAAACTCATCTGGTGGGGTTGCTGCCAAAAAGCTATTTTTTCAGTTTCATCTGACAATAGAAGCCAGTGCCATTTGAAGTTCCAGTCGTGTCTGACAACTGAATTTGCTGGAGTTTGTTTTTGGATGAGTGAGGAGAATTTTTCTTGAAACCCTCCCGAACAACATGTGGTGATTTAGGGGATGTTTGATTTTTTTTTTTTTAGGTTTCTGACCCCAAGACTCAACTAATCTCTGCAATTCTCCAGCTGTGATCGTTGGAGAGTCTTTGGCTACTCAAACTCTCCTCCTCAGCATTCATTAGGACGATATAGACACACGTCCTCTTTCAGGCAGATTTAAAAAAAATTTAGTTGATTGGAACCTCTTAATTATTACCCTGATGGTGGGAATGGAGATTTTCAATGTTTTAACTCTTTTCTTACAGCCACTTTCTATTTTGTGATGCTCAACAATCTTGTTCTTCACATCAGAAATATATTTTTTGTTTTTTCTCATTGTGATGGATGATAAAGGGAATTTGACCTTTGTGTTCCTCATATTTATAATCCTGTGGAACAGAAAGTCATGGCTGGACAATTTCATGCTCCTAGTCACCCTGGTGTGCTAAAAAATGTAAATATGAATGGGAATATACTTCAGAGATATTTTACTCATAAGAATTTCTAGGGGTGCCAATAATTGTGGCCAACATTCATTGGAGAAAAACATTTATTTCATCATGAGATTTTCTCCCCAATTTTAATTGTTTTACTTCAATGATAGGTTGGAATTTTGTGAATTTATTGAGTGAAAGATCAAAAGGATAAACAATGCAGATTTATTTTCACAGCCGCCTTTGCTCATATTTATCAAGGGTGCCAATATTAGTGGAGGGCACTGTATATATATTAGGCTAATAATAATAAGTAATTATTTTACTTTTAATAGTAATTTTTTTCCATCAAAAAAAAGGTTATAGCGAATTGACTTTTCTTGCAGTTGAGAGTTTATATCTCGCTATTCTATGGTCACCTGTTTCTGCCACTTAACAAAAAAAAAAAAGGTAATTGTGACTTTTTATTTCACAATTGTGACTTTTTTTTTCTCACAATTGCAAGATACAAATTCTCATTCTGACTTTTTTCCTCAGAACTGTAAGTTTATATCTCGCAATTCTGAGAACATATCAGTCTTATTTCTCCCCCAGAATTAGACTTTATGATTCGCGATTGTGAGTTTATATCCTACAATTCTGAGAAAAAAAAAAATCTGAATTGTGAGTTTATATCTCGCATTACTTACTTCATAATTTGCAATTTATTTGACACATTTATGAGAAAAAGAGTCTGAATTTTGAGACGTAAACTCACAATTGCGAGATAAATGTAGCAATTATCTTTTATGTTATTATCATTCAGTGGTGGAAACGGGCTTCCATGCAATTCAGAGTTTATACCACGCAGTTCTTTTTTCCATCAGAATTGCGAGGGAAAAAAAGTCTGAATTTAGTTTTTTTTTGTTCTGTGACAGAAAAGGCATTTCATATTTGACCCTAACCATGATTGCTACTTAATTCCGACAGGGTGACAAATTGTCAAATCTGGTTTATACAAAAAGGTACAAACCTTTTTGTATAAACCAGATTTTACAATTTGTCACCTTGTCGGAATTAAGTTGTCAAGAGTTTGTTGGCGTGTCATCAGGTGACTTCACTCACATATACATCCATTGATCTTATTCATCACTGTGATGTGTCATCCAGCTCTCAGAAATCATATATAATAATGTGCATCAAATGGGGGCATAAATCGTCTGTTATAGTGGTTTTAAATGTGGCTCCTCCAATTGAGTTTTTGTTTTTATCGCAAGTGTCACTCAATGTGAAGCTGTTTTTAAATTGAAGCCAGACTCGTCATTCATTCATTATGAATGAGTTGAAGTACCATTCATTTGTAAATTATATAATTCACTGGATTATACAGGAATAGGACATGGTTATTTAAAGCAGTTCACACAAAAATGAAATTCCTGTCTCTCTTACCCTCATGGAAGCCAATAACATTGTACATAATTAATTCTCACATCTTGTGAACAAACTTTATCAAATACAACTTGAGAGCAATGGAATGGCATTTGCTCGAGAGTCAATAATGGCTAAATTTTTTCTCATAAAGGAATCATTTGGCCTTTAGAAACAAAGTTAAAAAACAAATTGTTCTTGTTGGGTTCCTCTTTCCCTTCATCCTGGTTCCTCTTGTCTCTCTGGATCTCAGACCTAATAATAATTACAATCATCCTCTCCACTGCAGCCTGTAAGTAATGAATTTCGAAAAAACATCGTGCTTCATATGAACGTGTCCCTCTCTTTGCTGCCCCCACGTAGGACCCTGTTTGTCCCCAGTTGCTTATGCACACACACTCAGATTCAGTTACAAACACAATGTAGCTGTTATGCACAAAAATATGATTGATTCCATAGAATCAAATCAGTGGAACTAATTCTGGTTTTAATTAAGCTAATGTAATTAGCTTGAGCCTCTCGCTTTGGATACATTTTTGTCAAAGGCTTTAATTTGCAGAACTGAATTGAAAACTAATTATGTAAATTAATTAAGCTCTGACAGTACTGTGGCAGAAGGCTTTATTACATTCTGCCACTGTGATTGTTTACATTTTGGTAATCGTGCATTTGCAGAACCAAAGAACGAGCTATTCCTGTTTTACGGAAAAGGACGAGCCGGGGTTATCAGAGGTCTGGATATGAATATCAAGTCTGGAGATGAACATTTGATTCAAATCGAAGGGCTCGTGAGTCCCAGAGCGCTGGATTTCCATGCAGAGACTAGCTACATCTACTTTGCCGACACCACAAGCTTCCTAATTGGACGGCAGAAGATTGACGGAACCGCTCGAGAAACGATCCTTCAGGACGGTATGTTTACTGGGACTTCTCCAAGATTAATGTTAGCTTTTTGTGTAATTTTGTTGAGCCGTACCACAGTTTTATTGCATAAAAAGCTCTTAAATATTCTCTAATAAACTCATTTTCGCGTTGGCTCTGTGATGAATCACCTGTGCAACCATGCGGCCTGGTATGTTAGAATCAGGCCACCTGTACTTGAACACTTCTGTTGCCGTTGTTTTCAAAATGGGAAATTATTTATCATACATTTTGTGCAATGCAGTCGTCGGGAAAGCTCGCTGGTCGATACCGCATAATTTCAGTGGAAAGAATTAGAGGAGGACAGTGATTAATTGAGCTGTCTTTGATGTCATCAAGCTAAAAGAACAACATTTTCTAAATGTCTTTCTGCTCTCTTTTTCGCCAGAGCTGGATAATGTTGAGGGTATTTCAGTGGACTGGATTGGTAATAACCTGTTCTGGACAAATGACGGTTATAGAAAGACTATCAGTGTGGCTGGGCTGGACCGGCCCTCGCAGACCAGGAGAACGCTTTTAGAAGGCAATATGTCTCATCCCAGGGCTATTGTTGTGGATCCTCTAAACGGGTAAGCCCATGATACCTTTCCTGCTTACAGAAGCATTTAGAAGATTCTTCTGCAGGGATTTCAGTCTGCTAAAGCCTTGGACGAAATCCATCTATTTAGAGCGCACTGGGGGCGGGATGTTTGCCCTTTGCGCTTAGAGATTTCATCAAGGAATTTTGACAACCCTGTGATTCCTCTGGTTTCATTAACAAAAAGCACTGTGGTGGTATTAGATGACAGTACCATGGTAGTTTTGTATATATTATGGCGCTGTACTACCACAATATTTACATATTTTGAACTCCTAGCTATTATTATAATATATGTATAAAAGTAAAAAATACACATGCTAATACTATAGTACTTGATATGCTGAATAATTAAAATTTTCATAACTGTGGTACATTCGCAGTGCTGGGTAGATTACTTGCAAATTGTAGTCCATTACTGATTACAAATTACATGATAAAAACTGTAGCTTGTAACATAATATGGTTTACATATATTAGGTAATGTAGTCTGACTATGAATTAATTACTTGTAGATTGCTTTTAATGTAACTAATTTATCACATAGACTTGAAAGGGATTGTTGTGTTCTATGTTTATGAAACAAAACTTTACAAAACAAAATAAAATGTATTCCATTCATGATTACATGCATTAAACCTTACATTAGAGCAGGGTTTCCCAAACTGTATATAAGTGGTAGGTTTATTTAATTTACCAGCTTACGACCAGCTAGACACCAGGGACAATGTTCCAAAACCAGCTTTTCAGCTAGAAGTCTAACGTTGTCTTCATAGTTCTGGTTTGTGGCATTGAAATCCTGCATCTCAGCGAAATTCCCAATTGCTAAATATTGCCCAGTATTGGATGTAGGTGTCACCACTGAGCTTCTTAACTAGCTCGAAGCATGGTGAACTATATTTTCCTAAAACACCATGGTTGTGGTTTGGTGGAAATCATGGCTACGCTACCAGTTGTAAAAGGTGTGGGCAACTCTGGCATTCGAGTTTCAGCAATGTTTATGCTGCATTTAATTTCTACTCGGAAGCTTGAAATTCCAATTTCCCTGAAGCTGGAACGCCAACTTCAGAATCCATTTTGGTTGCACATTGCATCAACATAATGTAAACAGTAGTAAAATATGTTTATTAGCAGTTATGTTTGTCTTTGTCTCAATAAACTCAGTGGTGCACACACTAATATTCAATCTATATGTGTGGACATAAAACTATAGCATCATCTTTTATTCGACTTGTATTGCTAACATCGGACGGGTCCATCTTGCTTATCTGACTTCTGTCCTGGAACACGGTCCACTTGGGGGTAAAGCTCCAACATCTTACTTCCAAGGTAAATCGAATGCTGCATTAGGTACAACCCTAATCCAACACACCTGAAAAATCTAACCAAATTATTGAAGATTACAAGCAGGTGTTTTTGAATGGAGTTTCAAAGAAGATTGTGGCATTGGGAAAATCTGAACCTACCTCAATTAATATAGGGTTAGATGTGAATGTAGAATATGATAAATTAATAGTTGCAAATAAATGTAATAACTTTTTTTTTTACATCTGTAGCTACTAATTTAACGGAACAGCTTCCCATGAGTAAGGGAAGCTATGGGATTGAATTTGTCAGAAGGTTTTATGAAGGAAAGGGTGTATTGTCAAACTATTTTTATTTTCGTAAGGTTTCGGTAGAAGATCTCCAAGGCCAGTGTTTCCCACCCCTGAGACACCAGAACAACTCCTATCTGTATTAAACCATCTAGAGCAGAATGGAAGTTAATTCTGGTCTAAGCTGGTCCTCTTCAGCAGGGTGTCATGATCTTAATTCTTAAAGATATAATTTCTCACTTTGTTTCTCAGATGGATGTATTGGACGGACTGGGAGGAGGATGAGTTAATTGACAGCAGAGGAAGGATAGAGAAGGCCTGGATGGATGGATCTCACCATCAGATCTTTGTCACATCCAACATGCTGTGGCCTAACGGCCTCACTTTGGACCACTTTTCCAGCGTCATGTACTGGTGTGACGCTTACTATGACCACATTGAGAAAATCTACCTCAATGGCAGCCACAGAACGGTTAGTAAATGAGTGAGTCGGTTCTTTAGTTCTCAGACACCTCCATTTTCTCTCTATGTTCATCTAAATATTTCCCTGTGACTCACAAACCTGATCTACTTTTCACAGGTCGTGTACAGCGGGAAAGAGTTGAATAATCCATTTGGGATTGCGCATTACCAGAATTACATATTCTGGACGGATTACATGAACGCCTCGATATTCCGTCTGGATTTTTCATCCAATGATGTTGCCCTAATGCGGGCTGAAAGACCACCTCTCTTCGGGATTCGGGTGTATGACCCGCAGAGCCAGAAAGGTAAATATGAATATTTATGCTGTAGATTTGAAGCCATAATGAATTCTTGAAGTCTTGCCAAGGGCTGCAATGATATAGAAGGACTTTGATGTCTAGCTATTGACTGTCTTATAGAAACTCTAAGATTTAAATCACCCAAGTTCTGAGGGGTGCTCCGATATTTGTATATATCATCATCCCATAGCTTTGCCTCGAGGCCAAATCCTTTGTTGGCACACACTTGGTATACCATACGATATATGGAAAATAAATATATTGCCCCATATGCTTTCACCTTTTAAACAGATGAACATTATAGAAACAAATGCCACACCGACAAGTCCCTGAATTTGAATAAATGCTTTGCAACAGATATTCCCTGAGTAGGATACTTAATGGTAATTGTAAACTTAAGACTTCATGATCCAAGCATTTTTTAGGGCCCATATCAAATAAGCATAACTTCTCTCATATTTTAAAGGCTAATTTGAAGGTAATTGCAGGACATTTGTGTGATTTGTCATTCTGAGGTTCTGGATCCAGATCTTCATATTTCTCCAGTGACAAGCAATTGTTCTGAGGAACTGGGCAGTTTTTTGGTGCCTATGCTCAGTTTTGTGACATTTTTCTCCATCACCCTGCTGTGCAGAAATTAGTACATTACAGTAAATTACAGGGTAATTTACAAAGACAAAATTACGCCACTGAAGGTGACCTTTTCTTGCACTTAACTGCTATATTTGGTGGCTTAACTTGTTCTTTATGGGATAAAATGGCATTGATTGAAACAAACCTCATAGTTCTAGACGTCTTTGGTGTTGTGAGCTAGTAAGGTGACTGGGGGTAATGATGACTATTCATTTTGGTCTACAATTTTTGTTTAAGGTTAATCGCTGTGGCGGCTCCTGTCGAGTTACTCATATTCTGGTAGAGATACTAAATGTGTAGCCAATGGCAGGCCAGGATTGACCCAGCCATTTCATGTACAGTAGGAATATAAATAAGTAGGGAACCTGTGCTTAAATCATTCTCAAACTCCAATGACCCGATAAACAAAAAGACAAACTAAGGTATAGCAGCTATCCAGTTTAAATATCCGCAAATGGGTCTCAAAAAGGTATCCAAATGAGACTTCAATGGATGCTGGAGCTGTTGGAAACTTTGCCAAAGTGGTCGATGGTTGTAATTCATAAGCTGTTGTTCTTAACAAACAGCTTGAAAATCATGTTTATGCTACGCTACTGATGTTGACCAGATGTTTGGTGCATCGTTTCGGCACCTGTGATTAAAGCTATTGGCAGTTGTAAGCACCCGTGAGTGTGCAACATAGGGAGTCTGAAACACTGTGGGGGACGGCACTGCCCACTGAAGCACTCAACATTGGATAGTGAATTCACACGCTAAGCTAATGCAGCCAAGTGGAACTGTGTTGAATATATAATAACCTGCTAGTGCATTTAGATTTTAGTGGAAATGACAAGCCTTTGTTTATGAAATCTAAACTTTTACTAAAAATGCCTGGCTGTTTTATCATACATCTATCATAAAATGTTTAGTGTTTCCCTCAGGAAATGACATAGATGTCTGAACGGTTTTGTCTTTATCTGTAAATGCATTATAGAGTCAAAAAGAGAGACTTTTTCATATCTGCTATGTGACTTATCAGCTTCTCCTCCTAAAAGTACTTTAAAATGCAACAATGACATGTTTATCTATCTTTAAAAAAATGATTTGTATATATGGTAATATGCACTCACGGTGCATTATGATATTTTAGTGACTAAAAGCAAAAAGCACTGCTTGTTCAGTTAACGTGATCTGCATTAATCTGCATTAATCTCTGCAGATGATTCAGTGGACACATGTCCCATAGAGTCCAATTGATGCCATTCTTCACTGGGAGTCTATGCCAGATACTTGCATCATTGATTTTAATGGAGCAAAGATCAATATTAATTTGACAAGAGGCTCTGAGCATGACATTTCATGTCCTATCCGGATGCTGGGCTTCTCTGGGAGAGCTATTTGCATTGGAAAAAGTATTTAATTGTTCATTTGGAGTGCTTGGACATGCTGTTTGTTGAAGTCTGGGGTAACGCATTTAGTTTAATGCTCATGCTCTTGTTCCTTGCGAGCTTGTGTAGAGCAATTAAACCCTACAAAAAAATATGAGCCGATGTCATTAACATGTAACTTGTTCAAATGATTTTAGTGAATCTAAAGATGGTTCACGTAAAATAACTGGTTCAAGTAAATGATTCACTGATCCACTTAAGAGTTAAGTGCAGCTACATTTAGTGATGGTCACTTTTTAACCTCTTCTATGTGAAGGATTGAAACCTGTTTGAAATTGAAATTGTGAATAATTTGTTTCGCAAGTGGTTCGGAGAACATATCAAACAGCCAATGTTACGTGATTTCAGTAAACCAGGCTTTATTACATCATAACTGTTTCGCAACATTTCAAAATTTCAGTGGTTCGCCATTGGGTTATGCAATTCATGCGAGTTAATTAAAATCGCCCCCCAGTGGTGAGACATTGATTCAGCGTGTATGGTTTTTACCTGATCTCAGATCAGTTTAATCAATTTGTAGACATTTGTTTAATTGAAAGGATGTGTAGTGGTTAATAGTCTCTTACTGGCCTGTTTAGACAAGCTCTCCATAAAAAAACAACCAAACAAAAAAACCCTGCAAATTATTAATAATTATTTAAAAAAAATAGAAAAACACATTATACAGACATAATGTGTCTGTATTATAATTTTTATTGCATTTAAGGTATTATACTTTTTAAGAATATATTTGCAATGGGTTTGTAAAAACAGTTTTATGCATGTTTTGGCCTGAGTTTTTGTTGCATTTACATAGTTTTGACCAGCAGGTGTAAGTCAGCATGTGTATTGTTTTTTTGCACTTCAAAACTGTGAATCAAGTCAAGTCACCTTTATTTATATAGCGCTTTTAACAATACAAATTGTAACAAAGCACTGCACAATATCAAAATAGGCAAATTGTGTCAATAATGTAAAATGACAGGATTTAACACTCAATTATCAGCTGAATGCATTTCATTATTGAATTCAGTGATGTCATTGTCCAGCTTAGTTCAGTTTAAATAATATCTGTGCAATCATGTCGATGATTGTGCTGGAAATGAAGTGTCCCCAACTAAGCAAGCCAGAGGCGACAGCGGCAAGGAACGAAAACTCCATCGGTGACAGAATGGAGAAAAAACCTTGGGAGAAACCAGGCTCAGTCGGGGGACCAGTTCACCTCTGGCCAGACGAATCAGTAGTTTGTTCCAACTGCAGCAAAGTCAGAGTGTAAGTGGTCCACTGGTTCCAGGGGTCTTTCCCCGATGGATGTCTAGGTGACGAGGTCCTCACTGGAGATCTGTCTCTGGGGCTCATCTATGTGTCCTAGACTCCGCTGACGGTCAGAGCTGTAGAGGTTGTCTCCAGGGGCTGATCCTCCACTTATGGCAGACTTTGGTTAAGTCAGTATAATCGCTGATGGTTGGCTTCCTCTGAGGTCCTCCGAGGGGTTGTCATCGTCTCTTCTCAGGTGTTCGGTCATCTCAGATCGTTTAAGGGTTGGATCCAGACTGAAGCTTGTGTAATTTGGCAGAAACATAGATATAGTAAGACAATTAGCGTAGCAGTTGTTCCATCCAGGAATAACCCTGGATGAAATTATCAGTATAACCCAAGCTAAAGCATAATAATGTGCATTTGTTCAGATAGACTGGCAGTACAAGATTGTGAGATGCATTATATGAATGCTTGGCTAAAGAGATGTGTCTTTAATCTAGATTTAAACAGAGAGAGGGTGTCTGAACCCCGAACGTTATCAGGAAGGCTATTCCAGAGTTTAGGAGCCAGATATGAAAAAGTTCTACCTCCTTTAGTGGACTTTGCTATCCTAGGTACTACCAAGAGTCCAGAGTTTTGAATCACTTTGCGAAGCATTTGGTTCAGTTGATTTGAAGCATCAAAAAGGTTTGTTACTCCCATCACTATATACATTCACTATACTTTAGGGAATGTTCATAAGCAAAATTTAGTCATTTCAATAGGAATTCACATGACTGGAATGTTTCCGTCAAGATTAAAAAGATTTCCAAATTCAGTTTATGTAAATTTGTTACGTAAATTTGGCTGTTGAGCAACAGGAACTGCACTAATATTCATTAATCTTTTTTTTCTAGCCATTAGTTGACAAAAAAATAGTGCAATATTTTAATTTGTTTTTAATTATATTTCAGTTAACTATTTTTGTTCAGTAATGACTATTTTTCAACTCTATATAACGCTATATCAATAGGTTATTTTATTGTTGTATTTAGTATACATTTATATTTTCAATGTAGTTTTGTCACCATTATTAACATTTTTCTTTGGTTTACAGCCACATAAACAAATTATATACATAAAATAGTATTTACTTAAGTAGCTATAGTTTGTGTGTATAGATTTTATAGTGTAGCTAACTAACTAATGCAGCTTCTCCAACACATTTTGAACATTAACATAATATGAAAAGGATGGTTTATTTGACATCTTCAAACATGTATAATGTCTCCAAACTGCATTAAATATAACATTTATCTTTCTTTGCATTTTTCCTTAGGTAATAACCAGTGTTCAGCAAATCACGGTGGCTGCGGCTCTTCAGCTCTATGCCTTGCTACACCTGCAGGTCGCA
>QVTF01016189.1:3095000-3268271 GCA_003573665.1 Oxygymnocypris stewartii
TACGAATTTGGGAAGATGTTTGTCACACGCCTTTAAAGAAATTATAAAAATGAGCAAATGATGAGTAAGTGTTTCAGCGCAGAATTTCCTCGCGCTTTGAACCCTGGTGCCGCGAGCTCTTGGCAGCGCTGTTTGAATACATGCCATTCATGCGTGTTTTAGAAAACATAACATTCTGTAGTTTATTTGCTAATCCATTTCACGATTTCAATCATCTCCGTAACCAGCAACACCCCCCCTTCTCTCTTCTCATCGGAGACATGAGAAGCAGAGCTAAGCAGTCTCTCGCTGTCTGTGTTTTGTGCTTGTAATGATGTTTGCGTCTCTCTCTCTCGGACAGTTTTAATGCGTCCACACTGCAGACGTGTTTGCTGCATTAGCGCTTGCCTTTATTTGATCGCGTAACGTCATTGTTCGGTACAAATTATTCGGTCTTTTCGCTTATTCGGCCGAACACCGAAAGAGGTTTTTTTCCTATTTTCGGCCGAACAATTTCGGTTGCCGAACATTCGGTGCATCCCTAGTTTTTACTACATCAGTTGCAATTAACTGTATATATTTGACTTGCTAAAAATATTACATTTTATAAAAGTAATTTCTTCAGACTACACTTGTGTGGTTTGTTTTTAGTCAAAAATAACAGTTAGTGTTGTAACATCTGCAACATGTGTTGTTCACTACATGTATGCTTTGATAAACTAAAAAGATCCAGATCAAAAGAGTCATTAGTTTGAGATTCAAACTACAGTACAGGCATGGTAGGTTTTCGATTCGCTAAATAAAGAAAATTATTTTCTCAAGAATCAGAATACATCAATCACACTGTATTTCTTTGATTCTTTAAAAATATTTGCATCATTCCTTCAGGAATTGTATAGCACTGGTTGCACTGCTCGTTTTAATTCACAAACTGGTTCGTAGTAATCATTTGAGGAGATACCCCTTGACAATGTAGAGTGCTTTGAGTGCTTAGAAAAGCAGAAAAGCGCTATATAAATGTAATTAATTATTAGTATTATTATTTGTTCAGAAATACTATCACAAACGTGCAATACAGAGCTGGACCACACAGGACCGGATTTGAACAGTAATGTGAATAACTGTAGGCACTATTTATTACTCTCCCCTTGTCAAAGAACAATTGAAAGCAATTCCTTCTACAAATGAGTCTCCAATGGTATTTTACTCCAAGTCAGAAATAATTGCTTTTAAATGGATGGTTTATTTACGGTTTGAATGCGTCTAGTCAGCCCAGGGTCAAGAGTCTATTTCCAGAGATGGTTTGGTAAACTGGCGCACTCTGAATAAACGTATATTTATGTATTCATTTCCTGAGCTTTTTAATCTTTGTAAGCCTTTTCAAAAACGGTATAAACAATGGGAACGACATTTCAGTCTACAATGTTTGTTTTACTGGCAAGACAATAAAGAGTATCCGCTAATAGAGTAGTCAGAGCCAAAAGTCATCACATGAAAGCATAATTAATTGGAAGTTTTTGTATGAAGACTTGGAAAAAATGAACATGAAAATTTAAGTAGATGTCTGCTAAAGCATGAACGGCTTCCCATCCAATCTTTTTGATTAAAATCTGCCTTTAAAAATGCAGAACATCGCCTCACCAGAATATACCTATCCAGATTCCAGACTCACAAGAAGGTAAGATCCAACCAGAGTGCGACTGGAATGTAACAAGAGCATTTCGGCCATATCCAATCAGACCAGAAAGCCTCCTGAATTACCTGGTTAATAAAGAAAATTATGAATCGTGAAGGAACGGAACCTCAGGCATGATCAGAATTCTTGTGCCTATCCATCACAAATGTTCTGGAATCAGAACAAGGAACATTCCGGAGGCCAGAGGGCCACCTGTTCGGAATGCAACTGCTTTAATGAAGCTAGAACGAACGATACTGTTTGGAATAGAGCAAATCTCAGAGGTCTATGTAAACTTAACCATCTGTACAGGGCGACATCTGAATAAACTGCCCAGCAGCTGCTACCACAGTGTTATCAAAGGCAAACAGCTCTCATAACATTAGAATTCAGATGCCAAGCTCATCAAGATACTTCAACATACAAACGAGAAGATGATTGGATTTGGGATGTTGTCGTTATGTAGGTAAATATCTGAGGTGAAATTCAAAGGTTCATAAAATAAAAAGAAATGAGCAAGAAAAAATAAAATCTGTATATACTTACAAAATACAAATATAAAATTATATTACACAAAATAAACTAGTATATGTATACATTTCCTTTTTTAATTTTTATTATCCATACATAAAAGTGTGGGTATTGTATACATAGAGAAAACTCATACACTCTGCAAAAAGGTTGGGCGATATACTGGTAGAGATTTTCGATTTGATGTTGCTGTGCTACGTGGTCATGGAAACGTATCATTTGCACATGATTTTAAGCATTGCGGTTTAAAAATAAGTGATTTTAATCTTTTGAAGTGCAATCAGCAGCGAAAGAAAACTCATTTTGCGATATGCGTGTGCTGTCAGAGGCGTACACACGTGAAGATGTACTCATAGAGCACAGGAGTATTGAACAGAGTCATTTTTGCCGCTTTGAAGGACTTGAACGGGAAAATAAACACACGTATTAGTCAAAATGCACATCTTTGCAAGTGTCCTTGTAAACACAGTAATTTAGTTATTAAGTGAAAGGAAACAGCCGAGAAAGAAAACACATATGTAATAGTATATTTGATCCGGGCAGCTCTTAAAGTGACAGCAGTCTATTCCTATATTATATTATATTATATTGTATCAATATCTATATTGCTGCTGTCTGTTATTTATGTTAATCAAACAACGAGAGAAAAAAAATCATCACTGCTATTGACTAAATAACTTTTGTTACTTTAATAAGAAATATATATTTACTTTACACAGTGAAGAATAAGCAGAAGAACATCCATTTGATTTTTGATATTCAACGCATGCATGATTTCTTATTTGTTCTAATGTAGTTATTTCCTATTGCTTGTAATTAAGTTTAAAAAGTTTCTTGTTCTTATTTAAATCGCTGACTGATTACTCTGAGTTTTTTTTATAGTACTAGTTTGTTGTAATATTTAAACTTGTGACAAGAATTATGACATTTCTATGGTACCAATTTTTTTTCATAAATACCTTATTGAAAGCAAAAATAACTATATATCGTAATGCATATCGTTAACATGGAATAAAATTACTCATATCATGACATAAGATTTTGGTCATATTACCTACTACACATACTTAAACGATTACCCATAATGCACTAATATGCTAAAATCAATGTCTATCACTGGATATAGAATAGCATAAAACTATAATTTATTTAATATAAAAATCTGTTTGTACTGACATTCTGCACACTCTGGAATGCTAAAATGCTCTACACCGCATGCAAAGTATGCTAGCATGCTAATCCAAACATATTTAGCTATTTTTGCTAACTCTAACTCGCTTTAAAAGCCTTGAGGACTTGGCTGGACTTCTCACAGACTTGTTCTGTCAGATTTCAATCACAAACTACATCTGATAAGAATCTCAAGTTTAGTTTAATTAATGAAAAAACCACATCAATGACTGAAGTAGCCTTTAAGTTCTGAGCGAAACTTGCTATAACGCAACAAACTGTTCCTCAGGTTTTCAGGCTTGAAAGTGGCATTGAAACCAATTTCAG
Organism: Oxygymnocypris stewartii; assembly: GCA_003573665.1. Classification (NCBI taxonomy): domain Eukaryota; kingdom Metazoa; phylum Chordata; class Actinopteri; order Cypriniformes; family Cyprinidae; genus Oxygymnocypris; species Oxygymnocypris stewartii. Next base: position 3,098,683 of record QVTF01016189.1, read on the forward strand.
GTTTTACAGGAAAGTTCCAATCACAAAAAAAAAAACCTGTTAAGGGTGTCGGAATAGTGGCTAAATGGTTGAGTATAAGAGACATGCTCTCAAACGGGATTGCCGCGCCGCTTGCCCTCGGCACAATATCGTCCACTTTCCCACGGAGACAACCTGATGTGAATGATGGACAGGTGAAATTGACCTGTGAGCTTAGGGACAGTGGAATTTCTACAGTTTAGATGCCTGCTGTAACTTCCTGCGTTTCGGTAGTTTAGAGAGAGATGGGAAGCAAAAAAGATAGAAAGAAAAGAAACAGTAGGGGGAAGGCAAGCTGATGAGTGGGAGGAAAACGAAAGATTTTCTTAGTTGTAAAACTGCATAAAATGAACCCGCCAAGGATTTTCTATCTCTCTAGTGAAAATAATACTAAGAAGAGTTTATTTTTTCTAGTTGAAAGGCTTTTTTTCTTGTGTGGGAGAATGTATAATATCAGATTTGTTCTGCATTGGGGCCAACAAATTACAGGAATAGTTCATCCAAACAAAATACAATTCATCACTTACTCACCCTTAATGTTTTTAACTATTGTGTGTACTCACCCTTAGTTCTGTATGACTTACTTTCTTTTGTGGAGCACAAAGGGATACATTTTTGCTGCATAATAAAAGGAAATGGTGACCACAGCAGTCAAGCAAGATTTTTAAGTCAAGAACAGAAAAGGCATGATATCATGTTTTAAATTTGATTCAAAATCTAATTCAAATAAGAAAAGGTTTTGGGATATTTTGGGAAATTTTCAACAATGATCCCAGACATTTGGATTGTATTTTCGAGAGAAAATACAATAAGTTTACAATAAGGAAACATATAGTAATTAACATGAATTAACAATAATTCTTAAGCATTTATTATTCTTAGTTCATGTTTATTTCATCATTTACTAATACATTTATAAAAAGCGGTATCTGTTCCACATTAGTTAACAGACCCGAGCTAACATTACCTAACAACTAAAAGTTATAATTTTATTAACAAAGATTAATAAACACTAACAAATTGCATTCAAAAAAAATTACTAACAATGAGGATTAACTAACATTACATAATGGGACCTTTTTGTAAAGAGTCGTTGAAATCTCTATTACTTGAAAAAAAATGGAATGCTAACTGTAAATGAGGATACTGAGGCAGCATACAGAATTGTTAAATCACAATACAGATGGGTATTATCATGAAAGACCTATACATTGCTATGCTAAACTTAATTGCTGGCCTGTCAGACCTAACACTGAGCAAAATTTCTTCCATCTCATTGTCTGCACAACTCAAAATATCAACAGGCTCAGAAGCATTGGGCATAGTTACCAAACTCAAAAAAGACAAATCGCTAAATAATAGCAAGAGCGAGGCAAGGAATGGTCGTGTGTTCATCCGGGACTACAGACTGCAATTTAAAAATCGATTCACTCCCACAAAAGACAAGCGGCTATCCTATGACGTCAGGCCTTGGGAATAATAGCCACATATCTACTTGATGAATGTGTCAGCACTTAAAGCATGACGGGGAAACAATAATGAAGCTCCCTCTCAGCTAGGATAAATATACAGAAACACTGTGAAAGAGATGAGAACGATTGCTAAGGTGTTACGCCCTGTAACAGACGCTTACAACCCACTCAAGTCTTGAATAATTTAAATTGAACAAAATCTCTACCTGTTGTGAAAGGAAAGATAAAATGACGATTCCAGTCAGGGATATATCACTTTAACACTGAGGTCAGGGAATAGTCAGAATCCCCATTTGGACCTTTAAAAATACCCAGCAATGGAGCAAACATGGCATTTGTATTGTTTATCCAAGATAAGATGCTAAAGCTAACGTTTTGCTAAGATAAGACTGGAATTACTACATATTTCCTCTCTCTTGCTATCCAGCCTGAACAAGTGATAACACATATCTTTCTACATGCACTGTCTCCTCAGATCTGCAAGCCCTGAGCTGAAATATGTGGGCGCTAACCTGTTTACTTAATGGAATATCGGTCAATGTTAGTAGAAAGAGTATGTAAGGTAGAAACAGCTACACTCTCAATATTCTCTGCTGTGCTTTTCCTCTTTTCCGTGTTCTTTCCCACCCAAAATCGTGCTTCTGTCAACAAAAGTGTGGTTGAGTCAAATGAGTAGTTCACCTAAAAATAACCCATTCATGTCGTTCCAATCAAGTGTAACATTTTCTTTTCAATATAATAAAAGTTAAGGGGTGAGGCCTTTCATATGGTAAAATATTTCCATATACAGCCTTCTAAAGCCATACAATACATTTGTGTGAGGGCCAGAACAAAATTCAAGTTCATATTTAAAAAAGCCATAAAGGTTCGGAACAATATGAACAAAAGGGTTGAGTACAAGATGACAGATTTTCATTTTTAGATCAGCTAATCCTTTAAGGATTTCAAAGAGTTTATATTGCTGGACATTGTGTAGATTAATCAGAGGCAGCTTGTACATTACCAGCCCTGGACATCCTGTGCCCAGTGATAAAAACTAATACAAGCACAATCTTTCTTTCAGTCAGAATTTGAGCGAGCCATAAAAATGGGTTTAAGTCAAATACTTTGTGGACAAATTTCTAATAGCTTTCCATTTAGGACATTCAAAAAGCTAACACAACCACAATAGTTTTCAAACTGTGCAGTTCAGACAAACCAACACACAAAGAAGCTTACCATCATAAGTTATGAAGCTTACCATCATAAGTTCCTTCTGAAAAGATTTTTTCTCCTTGGTCTCCATGTTGAGGCAATCTTCCTTTAGTTTCTCCAGCACTGAGGCAACCCTCTCTGGCTCACTATCCAGCTCTGCTCTGCAAAAATACGTCAAAGGAAGATTCACATAGCCCAGAGCATCAGCAAATGCTCGCCAGTTTCCCAGATTTTCCATAAGTATTGTCCTCACAGAGGCGTAAATGTAAGTGAGAAACTTGCAGGGCTTCAGGAGTTGTTCCATCAGCATTGTGGTTGTAAGGTCTGGCCCACAAAAGTAAATAGGCTTGACCTTTCCCAAGACAAGCACATTTCTTACATGTACAAGCCCAATCTTTCCCTGATAGTATCCAACGTACCACTCTTTGGTCCACAGTTGTCCTTTGAGTTTGATCTTCTCCTCACTGAGTAGGGCGATGACATCCCCTTTTTTGTATTCCAGCAAATACTGATGCTTGGTCTGTCTGATAACTGTTTTGATCAGTTTACCAAATTTCATGTTGGTTATGCAGCGCTCTTGAAACTGTGGGTATTTGGTGGTGATGGCCAGAGGAGACAAAATAATTTTATCAACTTCCTTTTTCTTTAGGAATCGCCGCTGGCCGTTGTTCCGTATCCCAGTTTTAGGCGGCGGCAGTGGTGTCTGTACACAAAATTGAGCAAGGATGCAATCCTGATCATCTTTTACCTGGACACGTAACGTGAAGTCAGAAATCTCATCTGCATTTCGAGATGTAATCATGTAGATGAACCGACTCACCTTGCCTAGTTTGATCTGAAACCCACGAACAACCCTAGCCTGATCATTTGCCTTGACCTCATAATTTGACATGTTGGAGTACATCCCTATCTGCAAGTCCTGTGGTCTGCCAAGGTTAAATTGGTGCTTCCCCCAAAGTTGTAGGGCAACAGGAGGGGCAGACATTGCTTGTTTCCCAACTTCACTTACTAGAAGAGTCTTGGGGGCACAGTCATGACCAAAGATTGCCACCACAGTCTTAAAAGATGGATGAATGTGTTTGGGCCCATAGAGACCCAGGGTAACTTTCTTCATCATATGATCCCAGACAGTTGAATTGAAGGAAATATGTTGGGTCTGGACAATAACTGCTACATACATGCAGGGCTCCAAGTTGTCCAGCTGAATCTGAATTGTATCACCATAAATGTAAGCTTGTGGAACAGGAGAGTAAGGACCCTCTTTGCAATCACTTCTTACACACAAAACCTCTGCCATTTGACTTTCTGTCCTAGTTGCAACAGATACCTTCATCTCTAAGGTAATGAATGACTTTATCTCCATGTTGCTCAGTTTGATTTCAACCACTGGACTGACAGTCGAGCATCTATCATTGTTTAGCTCCAAGGGAGGATCTAGTAGAGCCTTCATAGAGATTTGCTGAGTGTCTCCCACTGCAACATGGCCTTCAGGTACATGAATACTGATATTCGTATCTGGTAGCTGGACTGTCCCTCCACAGCTGTCCAACTTGCAAACAATGTTGGTCTCTACTGGTTGTGTTTGACCCCAGCCTGGGTTCTGTCCAAGGGACTCAAGGTCATGGCAAGATCGTGCCAACTTTCGGTGGTTTAGCCATGCTGTCCTAAAGTCCTCTCTGTTCTGAAATTGCTCCGGCGAGGGAGCTTTAAGCCCTGTAAAAAACCCTGATAAAGGCAATGGAGGGTTTGACTGAGATTGTAAAATAGATAACTCTGATAAACTGTAAGATCTCTTGCTCCGAAAAAAGGGATTGTCTTTGCGAAGCATCTGCAAGGCTTCAAAATCAGCGCTGGTAGATGTTCCATCAAATAGACTATTGCTGTAGCCTTTTGCGTTGCTGGTGGTAGAGATGGGGGCTGAAGGCAAGTCAAAGAAAAGCAAATCCATACTGTTACATTGGTTCACTTTCTCATTGCTGTTCTGACCAAGAATATCATCCATGGACCCATTAAGGAATGGGTTGGTTGAGGAGAGCATGGAGAATGGGTTGTTGTTGTCATAAGGCCGGGAGGGCTTCAGCGACACTCCAGTCCACTCCCCCAGCAGGTCCAGCTCTTTTGCTCCCTCCTCTGAGCAGTCCCCAAGATTGTCAATCATCCCACTGTCACTTAGAGATGAGTTCCTGTAGTTGATCGGCTGGACGTACGTCGAAGGGATGTAACCCATTTCTCGGTTGTTGTGGGCGTACCACCATTCCCCACCAGACGTGTCCAGCACATAGAGATGATCCCCTTTGGAGAACTTTAGAGTGGTAAAACTGGTCGGAGAGTAATCCTTTATGGCGACCACTTCCCGTGCAGTTCCAAACGATGTTGAGGGGGCCAAACGCAAGGCACTGGGAGAAGGCACTATAGAGACAAACATATTAATAAGAATTGTTGATTTGTAATGAATGTGGCACAGCCAAATCAAATGTTATGCAGTGTGTTCGCAGTGCAATAAACTGACCTTTGACATCTATGAGACTCGCCTCAGTCACTCCTTCATCAAGGTCAATAAGCGTGCCCTCTGATTTACATCTAGGGAGCACATTGTTGTTGTTGGTTATTCTGATCCTGTGGGCGGCCATCTTGCATTGGTTATGCTATTTCACCATTGCTCCAAACCTGACAAATAAAACACTGGCCGTTTTCCATTTTTTCCTGCTGGGAAAACAAAAGGACAGGGACAGTCTTGATTAGCTTTGTGTGGCAGGACAAACGCTTGATGCATTGAGAATAATGAGACACGCTGCAATCAGATTATTGGATCAGTAAGGCAAACCTCTTGAGAGAGATTTTAGCTAGAGATTAGTGTGGTATAGCTAAAGGGACAAACTGGTACAATAAGTAACTCAAATGTACTGCATGAGATTAATAGATCTTTAAATATGATTACTTTTCATCTGTCTTGGAAGGGGTTTACGCCTTTTTGTCCATTTAGAAATTAAGTCAGAAACTGTTGGCTTAAAAGTCAAGAAAATCTATTTCCAGATGCTGGTGAATTCTGAACGTCTCAAGTATGAATAATGCTCTCTGTTCATTTTATAACATTCACTCTTGTTGAAACTAAGTTTAACTGAAGGAATATATGACCAAGGGATGACAATTAGGGAAAATCTATCAGAGGTTACTACAATCAATAAGGCATCTTCAGCTATATCAAGGTGCTGTTATCCTCTGAAATGACAATGTGTTCCATTCTATGACCTTCACTTCAACTTTTACTTTATCTCTAAAAAAAACAACTTCTTAGTGACATTTGCACTGCTAACAGAACATAAAGCTAGCATGAAATCCAAACGTACCCAATTTACTTAATGTACATTCCTGGTCTTATTGTGCATGTTGCTCTAAACAAAAAAAAACTAAACTTTTATCAAAATGCCTTGCTGCATTTCTGAGACATTTATTTTTTGCTACTGTCACTAATCCCTTTTTTCTCTCAATTGTTTTCTTCTTGAATATTGTTTCAGTAAAATGCACTACAATTTACTTTAGCACAAAAAGGTATTTACTGTAGAGCTTTAAAGCTGCATAAGGCTTTATGGATCAGTGTTATTACACAGTGTGCACATTTAATTTAGACTGAAAGTCACACTACCACAAACAAAGTAATAAAATTGTAATTTACAAATTAAATAAATCTAAGGTTTCTCTCCCTGCTGGAAACAACAACAATGTAAAATGTGCTTCTAATTTATAGACCTGATATCTGGATGAAACTGTCTTTTATCACGGTTAGAGCGTTTGATTTTCTGGGTCCTAAAATAAAGATATCAAAGCATATCAAAAGACACCTTGAACTAAAAATCGCATGCATATGTGCTGCAGGGGTTCCATCAATTAAACAAATCAAAACACCCACTGGGTGATTAACATGTATAAATACCATCTTAAAAGTGAATGTATTACTTTTTGTGTCAGCATGGTTCCATTTAAAAAAAGAATATAAAAAAAAATATCACCAACTTTTTGACAATTCCTGTAGAGGTTTATAAATGATTTTTTCACCTTGTTGTGGATTAGAGGTGCTATTTTTTCTGTTATGATTTATGCTTTCTTAAGGTGAGCAACAGTTTGGCTTTGAGGGGGAGGAAACAGACTCAATTTCCATGCATAATTGCCTCAACTTATCTCTGAGACGATGAGCACTATTTATCTGCGCTTGACGTGGCAGACATGCAAAACAACACAGATATGTAAAACAAGCTATAATTAGTTGGACTAAATAATCACAGAAGCATGAAACGAATATCAAACGAGACCAAAGGGCTAAGTAACTCAGAGTAGCTGATAATAATCTAATTTCAACACAACATAAATGAGGTTTGAAATGACATGAGGGTGTCTTTGTACAGAAAAGTTGTACTTAGAAGAAAGCAATGCAACATTTTGTTGTGTTATTTTCTTTTTAGAAGATAAAAAGTTGAAAGTTGAAGTTGAAAAATTAAGGCCTTGGAAGAAACTTTAATGTCTGCTACTTAAAGGCTTGATGAACCCTTCAAAAGGAGGTAAGCATCTTTGGCATGCCTATGTCTTAAAAGCCGTTCACACAAAAGACTCATGGAAGGATTTATTGCCTTTTAAAATGTCCCATTTCTTTTTATCTACATTTAATAGATGCTGAAGTGGGTCAGCAATACCACTTGGCTCCTTTCTATTTAGCCCAACCCTCAAAAAAATTATTCCTCATGCTTTTATTTTATTAATAATTCAGGCTATCAGAAGTTGGAGAAAGTGCATTCCTGGAAAAAATGAAATTGTAAAATTACAGCACTGAACTCCCTCGGCTCTATCAGCTCTCTCTCTGGAGAAGTGTTTCAAGGTCTATGGTTCTTCTAACGCTAGGAGCAGAGCGATTCCACAGTTTCTGTCCACAAGGGGTGTAATGAACAATATAGATTGAATAATACCCAGTTGTTGTCATTTTTTTATTTTTTGTTCACTATTTTGTTTAAGATAGATGTAAGAAATAATAAAGTTAATTGTATCCCACTAAGCCTTGGCATTATCGTGTAATGAGACTTTATTTTATTTCCGTCCCCAGAAATTGCGGATGTCAAGGTGGGACATTCATTGCATCTGGATTTTTCTTAAGTAATTTCTTTCATTTCCTTTAATAAAATCCTGAATTTTGGCGCATAACATTTATTTTGGTGTGTCTTCTACAAAATACTACTACTAACACTGAAAGTATAATTCCCTTATTCCACCATGATGAAATGGAAACATTTACTAACGTTTGTTACACCTTCTGTCCAAACAGTTACGAACGTTAAACTATGATTCTAAAGGAAACAGAGATATCATTTTTCCATGTAATTATATCAATAGCAAAACGATAAAAATATCTTGTGTGGGTTAAATTCTCATATGCGTTGCTACATGATAAATTGTTAATAAATCGGGATAAAACAGGGGCAGAGATTTTCTGTCCAAAAATCATAACGCTCGTACATTTTATTCTGACGCTGAATTTCCATCTCCTAATGTCTCAACGGTTCTCATGTCAGAAATAAGATTGTCTAGGTCACGCATGCTCTGCATGGGAGGAAGAGTTAACAGGATTTCACGGATTTCGACGAATGTGGGTAAGTTTGTGACTTCTGTCCAAAAGTTTACGAACATTAAAATGACACGAACGTGATAAACTTTGGTTAAGTAAACATTAAATAGGATCATTATGATGAGAACGGATAAAAGAGTGTGCAAGTCGGATGATTGCTAGTGGTTTCGGACCAAAAACGGCGTCGTGTTCATCGTGAAAGAGCATGCATGAATGGTTGTATACATTTTGACAGATTCTGCACATCTTGTTCATAAATTAGACGGAAATTTTGAGTCTGTCCAACTTCGAACGTTGTTTTCTGAGTATTTTTGACTCAATAAGCTGTTCATGAAAGTCAACATCGTCACTGATTTTGCTGACTTTTTTCCGTGTTTTTTTGTTTTTTTTTGTCCAATGTTCGTAAGAATATAGCTTAGGCTGTCAAAGTTAACATGTTAATAGTGCGTTAACACAATCTCACTTATGCCATTAGAATAAACTGTCGGCATTAATCGCATAGGTTTTTAAACAACAGTGAACTGGGCTATAATGTTAAGGAACACACGCAGATTTTCCGCACCGACGGCACACAATAAAGCTAGTTTAAACATTAGCTTTGTGGTAAAATTAAGCCCCACAGCCTGTCAAGTGTACCTTCATCATGTCCAAATTAGGGCTCCAGACATAAAAATCAAGTAAGGAGCCATTGGCCAGGGTTCGTACGGTCATGAAAAACCTGGAAAAGTCATGGAATTTTAAAACCGCAATTTCCAGGCCTGGAAAAGTTTTGGAAAAATAAATAAACCCAGAAAGTTTTGGAAAAGTCATGGAAATCTATTTTACAAATCTCTGTATAACACAATTATGTTTATTCAGGTCCTGAATTTCGGTACGGGATTGCGCATGCTATATCGCATATTTCTACTCTTTCCCGCAGCTTTCGACTTTAAAATGATAGATATTCACACATTTATTCAATAGCCTATAGCTTGTAGGCTGATGAGTAAATAGATCCACACAGAATATCAAATCGGTCATTTGAAAACGGATTCATCAGCGGTGTTTCCTCTCTTTGACTTTCTCTGAAAACACGTAATCAGCGCATCTCGTCTGCACTAAAGAGCTGCACGGTGCGATACAAGTCTTTCTCTGGCATTTTGGTACAGTTGACAGAATTGTCACCTGCCTAATCGGGTCATTGTTGCATTGTCACTAAAATGTAGCCTAGCCTATTATTTATTTGCACGTCTTTTTAAGCCGTTCTGTACTCGCACGCTCCAGAGGCGATTTCCGCTGCACTCAGTCATGTCCAAATGGCGTCCGCATAAAGCCACCTTGCGAGTACCAAATTGACTTTGGTACCAAACAAGCTCAGTAGAATCCTGCACGGGCCTCAAACATACGCCCCAGTCCAATCCTTGTTCAGCAGATGATCAGAATTACCTTCTCGAGTCCGACTGGAGCCCATGTCTTTCTTTCTCTCTTCCCCATTACACAGCTGCTGTTCTAGCCATTAAAATAGTTCAGTTTCGTTTTTAATGGCAAAGCGTATTTCGTTTCTTTATTAAGTTAATTTAGAAATATGTTTGGAAAATGTATTTGTTTATTAAATTCAAGTTTTTGTTTTTAAAGTAGCTTTTGTGCAATCGGCCAGCTGCAGACAGTGAGTTTGCCTATTATGTTTGATCAATTTAGCCTTCTTAAATCACCACTTGACTAAAATAAAATCTATATATAAAATACTTAAAAAAGGCATATCACAATGTTAGTTTAAACGTTTAACCTAGACAAATGTGTGCTATTAGACAAGTCGAGCTGCTCTTGTCAGTCGCGGTATTGTTTCCACGAGCGGCTAATCCTTTTCATCACCATAATAATTTATGGATTTCTAAAATACAAAAATAAGGAGGAATCCTAAAACAAGCCCGATGCCCAGGCCGCGTCTGATGTGAAAACTGTCCCGAAGCCATAAACTAAAAGTCGAGGCTGAAATATGGGGCTCTAAAAGTGCAGCTTGTTGCGTTTAAGCGGCAAAATTACACACAAAATAACGTTAAAATGGCCATCCTGGTGAGCAGGGTGCGAACTAGGGGGGAGCTAGGGGCTCCCCATAAAACGTGATTTGTGAAAAGTAATTAATTTTGACGTGCAATTTCAGTTTTGTGTACTGTGATCATCGTGGATTATTATGTGTAAAATTGCAACAACAAAAATCGTCAATTAATGCTTGACGGCGATTTAAACCTAACTCACTTCAATAAAGATAATTATAGGCCTACATGAGCATCTGCTGTCCTCGATTACGCAGCGCTCTTGTTAGGATGACAAAAAAAGCTTTAAAAGTCTGCTCTGCCTCAGCGGCAAACAGCGCTCGTCAATGTCAAAGTAATTGAATTCAAATCAAATAAAAGGTTTTGAGTTCACAGATGCTGAGCGCGCAACGAAGCGTCAGATTAATAAAAGAGAGCGAGGTAAGATGTTTAGTCAACTGTTTTACGAAAGAAATGTTAAATGACCGACAATTATATTCAGTGAAGCAAACTACTGGACTTGTTTCTCAAATATGCCCATTTTGAGAGTGACAGAGAAAGAGATGAAATGTGCATGTTTTAATTATCTGCATCTGTTTGTCCCTGCAAACAATGAAACTCTGAATTTAGTTCTACTTCAAAAACACGTCAACTACTAGTGTTGAAAAATAATAAAACTTTATTTTATTAAGACATAATCACAAAATATTTTATTTTTAATAGTAGGCTAAATCCCCTTTATTTTCCAACATGTAAATGTTTAATTTTCATTCATTAAAATATAAATTAAATCGATGTTTCATGCCTTAATCTGATAACCAGTCAAATTGAAATACACAACAGAATTTCTGAGGAAAAAAAAACAATTCATAAGGCTACTGTAAGAGTAAAAAAAAAATGTTTGTATGCATTAAAATAATCAGAAGAGCTAAAACAGAATTTGGCAACAATAAAACATAAGGTGACAAAAAAAATATAACATTTCATACGGCCCTAAACATGCCATTTTTGTTACACTTTTAATAAATTAGTGTTAAATTGTAAGCCCATCGCAAGCGCACAAAATCCCCCCGTTATAAAAAAAAGAAAGAAATGGGCTCCCCAAAGTCCACGGTATAATTCGAACACTGCTGGCGGGTATCCTTGTAAGCATTGAGATTTTTTCTTAATGTAAACACTTGCGAAAGAGAAAAGTTTCCAAAACGAAATTCTGGCCCTGCGTTTAACTGAGTTAAATAAATGATAGATGGCCACCCTGCCTGCATGGCAGTCCTATTACCAGTTTTGTGACCCATACACAACGCATGACTCATAACTATACCAAATTAGGAGCAAAGCAAAACATGAACTGGGATTCAACCAGAATTGTATTAAACTGAATTAGATTAAGTACACTTTCTGCTTGAATTTACACTGTTTTTCCGTCCATGTTACATACGTAAAATTTTACATCAACTCAACTTTGATCAAGTTTACTAGTTTACCATTGCCAGATTTATCCTGCCTTTCACACAGCTGTACCCCAGGTTTTCTCAGGATGTTAACCTGAGGACAATGGCTTTCTCTATGCAGATTGATTTTGCAGGCTATTGTCCTTGCAGTTAGGCCTAAACTGTGGAATCGCCCAGCACCTAAGAATAAGGTCTCATTTTAAACTCTACGAGACCATCACTGGCCCAGCTAGATGTATCAATGGTGGTTTTAGGAGGCAGAGGAAGAGCAATTGATGGATTAGAAACCTAGAGGTCTGACAATGATGTAATCATGGTTTCTGATAACAGCACTTGGGGCACTCCAAAGACTGAAGACTAGTAGGGTTGGGCGATGTCTACCAAATTGGCATCGGACGATGTCTACAGTGAAACATCGTGATGGATGATGGCATCGGGGGCCGGGGTTAGTGGTGTGCCCGAAGTGTGAATCCGTATGCAAAAAGTCACGGAAAACAAATAACGCATTCTACGGAGCCACTAAATCAGCAGTTCTCAGTTCCAATCCTTGCATGCCCCCGCTCTGCATATTTTGCATGTCTCTCTTTGTTAACACACCAGCTCGTTAGAAGTGAGCTTCATGCATGAACTGTGTTCCGATTTACATAGTCTGTTGTAGTTAAATGCAATCTTGAACAGATCTCATACGTTCTCAAATCATTACATGGTCCCTAGAGAGTGTCCATTGCTCTCTACTCCCTGAGCAGGGGAAATCTGTTGAAGTTTACTTCACTTCGGAACATTCATTCACGGATTTGCGCTGCAGCATCTTCAAACACAGGCGAAACTTACTAGAGAAGCACGAAGTGTGATATAATATACCTCAGTAAATAAATACTATTTAAATTCACGTCTCGCACACAAAGCGAACATATACGTTCGCTTTGAACTGGAATCATGGTGGAATATGCTATGATGAGATGTCCACTTCGTAGGTCACTTACAGTCAAATAGTACAAACATCTGAAGCAATAAGAGAAATGTACAAAATGTGCAGAGCGGGGGTACGCAAGGACTTGAATTGAGAACCGCTGCACTAAAGGGACATATACCGCTTGCTAGCAGCCTGTTACAGTACATGAAAGTTCACTTACCACATAGACAGAGTAAGGAGAGGTGAATGATAAGACAATGGCAAATTATTTGCTGATACTGAGCACCACTGACAAACATCTAATCTTGTAAATGTATGGGACTGCTGCTCCGTAGAGTCCACGTGATCGCAAATCTCAAAAGTGAAAGTAGAATAAGAGCACTCATTCAAAAGCAGTTTCAGTGCCCTGCATATTAGTAGCCGTTCCCTGATGCCCGCAATTTATACACCGTATAATTACCCAGATATATAATTGCGAGAGAAAGTATATATAAAAAAAGAAATTGGGATAAAAAAGGGGGGGGGGGTGATCACGTTGCCGGCTCAACATCATGATGTCTGTCAGCCATCGGCAATGGACGATAGCGTCGTATATCGGCCCAACCCTAAAGACTAGTTTCTTCTTCCCACAATCCCTCTGTATCCCCCTATCATCTTTTCTTTAGGTTTTTTTTTCACAGACTCCAGTGATAAAGCTATTTAGTCATTGATCTGTCAACCTCGGCTTCAAATCATAAGTGTGCGATATCTTTGGACATGTTGAACAAATGCTTTTGCATTTTTATTTATTGCAGATTTAGTGGTGTGCACGAATAGTCGAACATTCGGTGTGTAATTATTATTCGAACATTAAAAACACAATTATTTTAGACTGAGCTGAAAAACTTGTAAAGCACTGTTTATTGAACTTGTGTCTTTCTTCTATTGTATTTATTTTCTGATATTGCTTGTAATTTGGTTATCTGTTGAAAAGCTGAGCCCATAGTAGCATTTTTAGATTTATGTTCATGTTATATATTTTGGTTGCATTTGTGAGTTAATAAAAATGTAGATGGTTATTTAAAATAGGTATATAATATGATAATATCGATATATCGATCGATATACTCCTGTATCGAATCGCATAATTATTTGAGGTATCGGAAAATATCGTATCGCTGGGTATGAGAATCGATATCGTATCGAACCGTGACGAACCATCCGATTTACACCCCTAGTGAGTAAGTGGGTCAAGTGCAAAGTGATAACACCTGTGTCTGATTGCAGTGATGAGCGTGGAGAGTGTCTGAAGAACGTGAGGGAGAGAGAAAACGGGGAGGAGAACTTGTGCGTGCACACCAGCGGGAGAAAGCTCTAAGAGAGAGATTGTGAGCGTGAGGAACGTTTAAAGTGCCAGAGCTTAAGTTTGTGTTGGAGGTTGATTGTTTTGATTTAAAATAAAGCACGAGTCTCCTAAGCTGACCCTGTCCTCTTCCTTCCTTCTCACGATCGTTGTTGCACTAATATACATATTTTTATGAGCCCGAATATTCGAATGCAAAATTTTTGGGAAAATGCCCATGCCTAGCAGATTTACAATTTTTTTGCCAACAACAATATAATGAAATGCTGCTAATGTGACCACACCTTACATTTCACAATATGGTAACAAAAATGTTTTTGCTTTGCTAGAAATATTAGCAATTACACATATTTTCGGTTACAAAAACGCAATGATTTAACTTTTTTTTTATCAGAAATACATCTTTTCGGTTCTATTATCAGGTTTAAAACACTTTTTTCCCCAACAAAATGGCACAGTCTTAGCACTTTTAAAGTATTCAGTGTTGTTTGGCACTGCAAGAACTGTTAATAGAATTGAAATCAGAAACAGAAACACACAGACATTAGCAAGCTTTTTGGATATAAAAAAGCAAATTTTAAACATTAAAAACAAGAAAAAAAAACAAAAGAAAAAAAAAACAAAACAATACTTCCTCAATTTTATGAGAACTGTTAATAGAACTAAAATAAGAAAATGAACCTTGCAATTCCCATTTAGTCAACATCCCCATAATACACACATAGGCCTATTAGCAATTATGCAATTTATTTTAATATCAAGATGATGATTTTGGTTCCAGTAGCAGTTCTAAAACACTTATTTTCTGCCAACACGGACAGAATAATATAATATAAAACTCAATATATAAAAAATATTTAAAACTCACATAACTCACAGAAGATGAGTGGAAAGCACTTCAAGCTGGAGACCAGGGAATTTAGATGCTCTTAGATACATTGTTAGCTCTGCTGAAACCTCATGAGTTTAAATTCAAGCACTCCTCCTCAATCATCGTCCTTCAGACAGCTTCATAAAGCACAGTGTTTGGCTTAATTAATTAATTAAAACAGAGCGGCATTACCACATCCATATAAAACCGATCCTTCCACCCTGCATTAAAACACCTGTCATTTCACATGAATTATTATAATTACATTTCCAAAACGTGCCATTGGGGCAATAACTGAGATAACGTGGCACATTACGGCCTGCGGTTTATAAAATTGTATTATTAGTTCCAATGATGATATGAAAGAGTTTTATATTACTTTGACAAGCTAATTGGGTGAGGAAGGCGAGTGGGATTTCCGCCAACAGCTCATCACATGGTAAATATGACCACCTCGTATATAAATTAACCTTCTGCTAAGGACAAAGCAATTTCTCCCTCCACTGGCCTGCAGTCCATACTTCACAACTGACTCTAAGACAAAAGGTTTACTCAGGTAAAGTGCAGGGGGTGTGGGTGGAAGATACTATTTCAAAGAGCCCATAAGAGGTTGATTTCAAGAGTCCATTAAATGACAGACTTAATTTATCATCTCTGTGTGAATAAGTAATTCGACCTGACTAGATTCAGCTACTGCAAACGAGTCTGACATTACAAGCCTCTTTATCAAACATATTTCTTAGAGAGAAACAAATATTTTTGACTAAGGATGAGTTGAGTGAATGAACAAACAAACAACAACAGCTAATAAATCGATCAATACAATTAGTAAGGCTGACAATTTTTATTCTAGAATGTTTTATATACATACACCTTTAAAAGAAAAAAAGTGCCATATAAAATATGCTTTATATTTACTTAATATAAAGCATATTTTATATGGCACTTTTTTTTTTAGTATTTTTATATAGTACACCATTGTTATATATATATATATATATATATATATATATATATATATATATATATTAGTGGTGGGCCGTTATCGGCGTTAACGTGCTGCGTTAACGCGAGACTCTTATCGGGCGATAAAAAAAATATCGCCGTTAATCTATTCTCAAAGTTGGGTTGGGAGCTGGGTCTATACTACGCACTATGATGACTTTCACCCTGATATTTTAGCGCGGATGTATACCTAGCCGAATTGCACTGTAGGGGGCGAGAACGAGTCTTCGAACTAGAGGCTCGCAGTCCGTGATGGACAGATTGTTAACGGCTGGTCTATGTGGTAATAAACTCGGGCAGGACATCCAAACGCTCACCTATCATTCATCAACCTCAAATATGGCTTTTCATCTGAAAGATGTATGTAGTAGCAACTTTACATGGCCGCTCAATATGATGTTAACCTAGAGAAACGTGCGCTATTGAAGTGTTTGTGTGGAAGAGCGTTTGCTGCAGGACAGGCTCCGGTGCGATCACTTGCTCTTAAAATCTCCGTCATTCTTGGTCATACAGATAAAAGTAGCCTAATACATCTTTCGAATCTGTAAAGACTCTACGTTTATTTGTGTGCACTCAGAATAACAACGAAACGTTGCGCTTTTAAGCAAACAGGATGCGCTTTAGGTCTCATGTGAACTTGAGCGAGAAACTCCGTCTTTGAAAAATATATCTATAGAGAGTGAAATGTCTAAAAAATACAAATAGAAGACGTGTGTGTTAGCATGGATGATTTACATGAAATTTAATCTGTGCAACACTGTGCATAAGATGGCTTTCAGTTCAATATAATAACAAAAAACAACATTTTGGGTTTTTATTCAACTAATAAGGTGGGCACGCTGTGATCTGTACTATATTTTTACTGTAATTGACAGTTATCAAAAAAAAAAAAAACAACAACACGGGAGTGGGAGGGAATGGGAGTCATTCTTCCGGGAGTGGAACGGGATTTTCCTCCAGTTTTTTCGTGGGATTGGGACGGGAAGAGATTAAAGTTTGTGATGCATTTTGGAAACAGGAGATGAGCCCCTGGTCTAATGCGCCACCTGGCTTGAGAAACCCGTTCTCAAAGACTTACTTTTAGTCATTATTTGGGTAGCACACATATTCTGAATGCCTTCGGCAGAATTCAAATGAGCCATTTTAATCTAGATTAATTTCAAAATTAATCTAGATAAAAAAAATGAATCTATGCCCACCACTAATATATATATATATATATATATATATATATATATATATATATATATATATATATAAAAAACGTCAACGTCACCGCATGCGATTAATCTAAAAATGCAATGCTTAATATTTTTTACCGCAAATTAATCATGTCATAAGATTTGACCCCAACTTCTT
This sequence comes from Oxygymnocypris stewartii, assembly GCA_003573665.1. NCBI lineage: Eukaryota > Metazoa > Chordata > Actinopteri > Cypriniformes > Cyprinidae > Oxygymnocypris > Oxygymnocypris stewartii. Next base: position 3,115,928 of record QVTF01016189.1, read on the forward strand.
CCCGTCATCGCAGCATGGAAGGTTACCTATTATTGTGTGATGAGGGTACAGTGAACCAGTGTTTCCAGGGTAGCGGCACAAGTGGCCTTGGGCTATTTTGAAAATACAGTCGAGGGACAAATTACAGACTACGTTTTTTTAGGCTACTTTCAAATGTACCGTGGCCGCCCAAAGTATATAGACAAATAAAAATAAATTAGATCATTTTACTAATGTGTATTATACTTGAAATGTATACTTGGCAACATCACAACATAACAACATCACCATAGAATATAGTTTTGTATGTGATTTTCTTGAGATGAATGTGAACGTCTGAAATGCTAATTTGTGCAGCGATATAAAAGGCTATAAACAGCATATTTTAACAACAGTAAACGACCAAATTCCACGTGATCGCAAAAGGAAGTTATTACAAACACTCAATGTGGGTTTGAAGTGAGTTCTGAGTAAAAGTGTACTACTAATCTCATAAATTGTCTTATGAAGAATGATGCTAATGTTAGCTCTAATGCAGCTGCAGAACAGGCCAAATACTTTTTCATAATGCATTTTGTCATAATATTTCACATAAGTTCGCAATCATTTTTTTTCGATTTATTTAGAAATACTTTTGATAATAGTTGGGTAAATGTATACTGGAATTGAAGCGATGTGGCTTGGTAAACGTTTTATTGCCGGTATAAAGGCTGATAATGGCTGAATAAAAACAGAATAATAAGGTGTCTTATAATTATGTCTCATATCTGGCAGAGGTGTAAAAGGTTCTGTTTCCTTAAACTAGGTTGCCATGCATTTTTTTCATTTCAACATATTTACAGATAAATCCTATTATTTAAAATGTGTGATTATTCATGATTAAATCACAGTCATGGTTAATCCATTAAATTTTTTAATCGATTGACCATACTAATAAACAAATATATAAACATATACATTAGGGATGTAACGATTACCAGTTATTACCAACTCTCATAATTACGGCTTTTATTGAGCATGAGGGAGGTGAATGGTGCTTTTCAAGCTGAGCGTCGAGCGTCTGTTGTGACCACCACGCGTGAAGCCACCAAGCCCAGGGGGACTCCCCGGCTGAAGAGATCCGGGTTGCGCCACGGCGCCAGAGCTTCGATGCAGCCGCAGGTGACCGCGATACTCACCACGCTGTCCAGGGGACTCTGGATTTCAGCCATAGCTGCAACGGGCGCATGTGTAATAAGCCCAGATGACATACTGCCGAAGCTGACGCCATGAGTCCCAGCAGCCTCTGAAATGTCTTCAAATGAACAGAGCTGCCTTCTCTGAAGTGGCGCAGGTAAGAAAAAATGGCCGCCGCAAGTTCCCGCGAGAGGCGGGCTCTCATTTCCAGGGAGTCCATGCAAACTCCCAGATATGTCATGGACTAACTCGGGGCGAGGATGCTCTTTCGCATGTTTACACATAGCCCTAGGGACTCCAAGTGAATAAGCAGCGAGTCTATGTGGCTGAGTAGCGTGTCCCGGGACTGAGCTAAAATCAGCCAATCATCCAGATAGTTGAGGATGCGTATCCCGCTCGCCCTGAGGGGGGAAAGTGCTGCATCCATGCACTTTGAAAATGTGCACGGGGCCAAAGCCAGCCCGAACGGGAGAACAGAGTATTGGTACGCTGTGCCCTCGAAGGCAAACCTCAGAAAGTGTCTGTGATGCGGTGCTATCTGAATGTGAAAGTACGCGTCCTTCAAATCCACGGACGCAAACCAGTCCCCGGGGCGAATTTGCGCCAGGATCTGTTTCAGCGTCATCATCCTGAACGGACATTTGCAAAGCGCTCTGTTGATGGGTCTGAGATCTAGAATTGGGCGTAGCCCCCCATCCCTCTTGGGTACCACGGCTGTAAAAACCGCTCTACAGCTCGTTTGGTGGGACTCACTCTACTGCTCCTTTCTCAAGCAGACAGCCTATCTCTTGTTTCAGAGCCTGGGCATTTCGAGGCGATCTTAGAGACAGCACCACGCCATTGAAACGGGGTGGTCTGTGTCTGAATTGAAGAGTATATCCCCGCTCTGGCATGGGGATATCCCTCCGTTGGGCAGAGCCAGGCGCCGACGAAGATCTGGATCTCGACGTCTGCTGCTGGAAAGTGCGTCTCGGCATAACGTGGCTTTGGCACTCTTTTGAGCATCCGCAAATCGTTCAGTTATGGACTCCACGGCATCACCAAAGAGGCCGGAGGGAGTTGCAGGAGCCTTCAGCAGCACCTTACGGTCGGCCTCCTTGAGGTCAACCAGGTTTAGCCAGAGGTGCCTCTGAAGGACGACCATAAATCCCATGGCCTTACCCACGGCCTGGGCCGCTCACTTCGTCGCCATCAACGCGAAGTCCGTCGCCGCACACAGATCCTTGGTAGCCTCAGCAGTGAGAGCTCCCTCCTCTGGCCGCTTGCTGGAGTTTTGCTTGAAACACCTGCAGCACTGCCATGGCGTGCAACGCGGACGCCGCCTCGCCATCAGAGGCATACGCTTTATTAGCGAGGTGGGCGGTGGTCCTGCATGGCTTCGAGGGAAGGCTGATGTCTGAGCCTAGGGTCTTTGCTGCTGCAGAACACAGGTGTGCAGCAACGGTCTCATTAACGGGGGGAGAGCGCACATACCCGTGGGCCTCCGCTCCATCCACATGGGAAAAAATGGCCTGTGTGTTAGAGTGGATGCACGCCGATTGGGGCGCAGACCACGTCTTCACCAGCTGCTCGTGTACGTCAGGGAAGAAAGGGACTGACGCCCTCGAGTCAGCTTTCCGTGTGGACCTGAAATGCCACGAGTCAAGCTTACTCCTGACAGGCTCTTCTGGAGGACTCCAGGTAAGCTCCAACTCCTGTACAGCCTTAGACAGAACCCTCATGAGCTCCTCTTGGAGGTCTGAAGGTCCTGAGCGGTCTAAATGATCGGGCTCCGATACTGCCCAATCCTCCCTCTCCAAGGCCGAGATGGACATGGCGTCATCCCCCTCCTCCTGGCCAAAGGATACGAACTCCTCGATGTTAGAAGGGGGCGGAAACAGTCCTCGGGAAAGGAAATCGGGGAATGGGGCGACTGTTGGGTTTGGCCGCGAGGCAAGATGGCGCTCCCGCCGCCAGGAGAGGGGGGGCCCACCAGCGGCACGTTGGCGGCAGTGAGCCCCACCCCGAATAGGCAGCGAACCATATCGCAGCGGTCCCGGAGCACGCGGGCCGGTAGGTCCGCGCAATGTCTGCAGTCGGACTCGTCCAACGCCGCCTCGGCGTGGGCCAGGCCCAGGTAGGTGACTCAGTGAAGGTGATGATCCAGCAGTTCGATTGGTCCCGCGCAGATCTTGCGTAATTGTCGCGGGCATCACATTTATACTGTCTCGAGCTCGTCATATTTGCATGCTTTGCAACAATTGGCCAGTCATCTGGACTGGCGTTACCCAATAGGACTTCAGGAAAGGTTGAAGGGAAGGAGTTCCCCATAATGGAGAATTCTCCGTGATGTCTCGTGACAGCTCGAACGGGAACACAGGGCTCAACAATGCCAGCATTTCACTTGGATTTGCGACTAAAAATAGATGTGCGCGAACTGGAAAATGTATTTAGGAGCATGAGCGCGAATTCAAAATACAAAACAGCTTATACAGTAACTTATACAGTAGCCAGTAACAAACGTATTAATTTCTTCAGTTTACTTATGGGAAAATGGCTATACAGCCTCATATGACTACTGAGCTTTAAAAAGGCAGCGGTTTAATTTAAATTAGCACAGATGAGAAGAAAGGCGGAGTGAGTTAAGGAGACGTGTGCTAGTGCTAATTCTGAATGACGCACATTCGTCACTAGAGGGCGCTGACGCTGCCTTTACCCAGTAACCCTGTAAACAAAGCAGTCGCGCTACTTTCCTAACTGTGTAAATAATGATTCAATCATTTAGATATTTATATTCGCTTTAGTCTTCACAATAGCACCAAATAATTAATACTTAAAGACTTAAAAAAATGTGTATATTTTAAAACATGGCCTATCCACTGATATATAATAGAGAACAGTGGGCCTATCTATATATTGACTGATTCGTTATTATTGTTCAGCAACACTTAACAGGTTCCATTAATTAACATGGAACTAAGTATTAATCATTTTCATGTTTATTTAAACTTTTAATAATACATTATAAAATCAAAAGTTGTGTCTGCTAATATTGTTCAATGGAGCAAACATTAACTAATATGTATTTGTATTAATCAACATTAACAAATATCATTAACTACTGCTACAATTAGCTATTGCAAATTGTTAGTTAATGTTAACCTGCTTTTAACTAATGTTAACAAATAAGACCTTATTGTAAAGTGTTACCTATTGTTCTTTCGTTCATTTGAACAATCTTTTGCACTCCAATCTTGAAACACTCATTTACTTTGTTTTTGTGTATTATTTTAAATAAAGTATTTCTTTAGTAAAATATCTTTAATACAGTTTTTTGAACCTGTTATTTAACCTGGAGGACAACACTTTTTTCACTTCGAAGTTATATATTGTGATAAAAAACCACGTAGGCTACCTTGACAAAAGCCTCAATGACTATTGTGAAAATTTGTGTACATACAGTTTAACAAGAATATAACTAATTACATAATTAGCCTATTATTGAGTCTGAAGCAAAATTAATTAAAAACCTGGTGCATTTTCTGTATTCTGATCATTTAAATAATTGTGTGCTTGTAAATGTCGCTTTATATCCCCTTATTACGCTAAAACACATAATTTGAAAAGAAATTGAACAACCAGGGGCAATTACGCCCCTAAATTGTTTTAATGCGCTCCTACATTTTTTCAACATGTGCTCGTTGTGAAAAAGGTAAGCGTCATGGCCTACAGCTGTAATTCAGCTTTTCCATATTCCATATTTCCAGATCAGCTGTACCACAGCATGTCACAGCACAGCAACTCTACTGCAAACATCAACAAGTATACTAACGTTACATAGACCTTTTTTGTCGGCGCGTTATTTGAGCAGACTCTGCTTTTCCGATGAGCATGAGCGGTAACTGAGCAGAACGATAGAGCGGAGCGTCACACGGCACAGTGATGACGGCTGAGGGAGAGTAACCTGAACACGTCGGCACTTAATTTGCCTCGATGATTTTTTGTATTCGAGTAAGGAATCGTTTCAGCCCTAGATTAGAGTTTGCAAAAAAAAAAAGCACAAAGGTGAGCCAGAAGAGTTTTGGAACTGTGTCTATGGACCGATGAGACAAAGATGAACCTTTATCTAAGTGATGGAAAAGCAAAAATGTGGAGAAAAAAAGGTAACTGCAAATGATCCCAAGCATACAGCCTCATCTGTAAAGCATGGTGGAGATGGTGTCATGACATGGGCATGCATGACTGCCGCTGGAACAGGCCCTCTCAACTTTACTGATGACTTAATGTATGACACTCCTCTTATGATCAGTGGGACCCATGTGGAGAGGAATTATCTCCAAGGACCTGACTTGGACTACACACGTTCAAACTCAGGTTAAGAAAGCCAGGCAAAGACTGTACCATCTACAACAGCTGAGGAAATTCAGGGTCTCACCAGAAATTAGAGATGCACCGATTGACCAGCCAGTGATCGGAATCAGCCCATTTCTCGCAAGACCGGCCCGGATCGGTGTCCGGTCAGTCTCACGTCTTGTCGATTCTGAGCCGATCCTTTTATTGCCAGCGGCGCAGGCAGAGACGTCACAGCCCCGCACAGACTCACAGAATGATATTACAGTCTCATGTAAGCACGTTGTGAGTTTCTCATTTAAAAAGATTAAAGATTTTGAATTAGAATAGTTTTGAAACTCTTCCACCATCGTCTTATCTGTCTCACCTCACTCTTCTTGTCAGTCATCTCAAAAATACAAATAAATGTTGAAATGTTGTTTTAATGAGCGTGTCATTTATTAATTCAATTTAACCGATTCATTCAGAAACGAATCAGTTGGCTATCCTTATGAATAGGCCACTGAATCAATTGACTCACTTGATTCATTCAAAAACGTGGATTCATTCAGTAAAGAAACACAGTTGTGTGTTGCTCAGAGACACACAACAATTCTGCTGTGGCTTTGATCGCAACTATTTTCGTCAGCGAAATTGAGCAAAAACAGTCAATATTTTGTCTAAAAGCTAAGTCACTTAATTTCAACCTCTTGTTTTTTGAAATACTACTGTATAAAATCAGTATCACATTGCAATCGTGCTGATATTGTTATTCAGGGAAACATCATGGCCGTCTAATGTTGCTTACCTAAATCATATTTTGTAAATCTCTTTTTATTTATTTTTCTAGAGACATAACAATTGAATAGGAAAATAAATGATATATCAATATTCTTATGAAATATTAGATATTATTATACAAATCTTGACAATTATTACTCCAATTATTTTGTCAACATGCTGTCCACACATTAATATGTAAATTAGATACAGCGTACAGATACACTGCGTTTAATGGGAACACCAGTTTATGAACATTTCTACACACATACTGCATAAAACAAAATGGTATATCAGATAATTTTATAACATAGTTGAGAATCATCCTTAAACAAGGTTTGGTATTAAAAAAAATCCTGAAACATAAATTGATTGGTCCTAGTTTCCTCTACAGATATAACACACACACACACACACACATGCAATTATACAAAATATATTTATATGCAAAATAAATACAATTATATTAAAAAATAAATACAATTGTACATCCAATTAGGAAAGGTTACAAGCCAAATTCAACCTAATGCCACACATACAAATACCTTACAGTTGTCTCATTGTGCCAAAGCATGTGCACTAATTTTATTTCTGTTGCACAGCAAGTCAAAGGAGAACACATCATATTGTTGTTTCAATTACACTATTGAGTTCTGTACCCTATTGGGTACAGAATTTCATTTGCATACATGAATACTCAAAAAGAAACCATTCAAGGCCAGTGAATTGTGTTCCCAAATGTCCCTTTCCAAAGGCAAAAGAAAATGATGCCAGGTTTAAATTATTTTGTGAGGTCTGGATTAACAGAGGCTTAAACAAAGTCCTCTGTAAATGAACTGTGTTGTTTTGCATCAAGTCAGGCCTTTCTCTCAAGAAACGCTCTACATAACAATGAAGACTTGCTCGTCCACGTCTATCTTCACAAACCAAAGCAAACACACCAAAAGACATATAAAGCCCACCATGTTCAACGTAAGCCAGTGAAGATTTACCTCAGGAGTCACGCCGACTGACAACAAGACTTTCAGGGGCATTTAGGAGGATTACAAGGACTGAATTTATGCTGAGTCCCCATTAATTATGAAACACAATGCAACACTATTGTTCTTGTGTAAACTGATGACGATTTAGCTTTTTTTAGGTTTGTTACATTCCTCGGGGAGAAAGAACAGTCATAAGACGTGGACTGCAATGCTGCAGAAGTCATGCTTTCGGCCGCTAAAAGTCAGATTCGGGAGAACTGATAACGATTAAAGTGTTGCTGTAAGTATATATGCCAACAATCATTGGTTCAAATTTTTGCTTATTTGTTAGGCCTAAAATATACTATGAATGCAAACTTTTCAAGCTACATAAGCTCAGTTTCATGCTTCAGATTGTAATGTATAAGAGGTAGGGCTGCACAAAATCTAAATGTAATTATTATTATTATAATAAGGTGTTTATCATGTGTTGTGTTTCTGGAGACACAATTTGTGAGAAACACCTTATTATAACTGTAATGAGAAGTGATTCTCAAGAAAAGAGAACATTTCAGGTCTACCTGCAGTTTTCTGAAAAAATGTTTATGGTTAAATGTAAATTAAGCGATTACGACAACCACAAATATGAATAAAATAATTTTAGAGTTGTAATTGTATTTTTATTGAGTCGTAGTAGTAATACAATTAGTAGCAATAAAATGTTACAGATGTATAATCATAAAATTTTCGCTAAATTGTGCAACTGTTGCAAAGCAAAGCTGTTTTTTCTTCACAAATCACAAAAAATTCAATTAAATATGGGATAAAATAAATCGCAATTTCATTATTTTTAGTATAATTAATATAAAATAATGAATTAATTACTTGTTAATAACAGTTGACAATTTAGTAATAAGTATAATGTAATAATATTAATTAGATTTTTTTATTTTGTCTATTTTATAAAAACAATAAAACTGTTACTAAAATATTTATATTTAATATCATTAACAAATAATTACATTCAAAAAATGAATAATTATTAATAATATTTAAAATAAATTATGTATATGTATTACTATATTTTACATTAATAAATGTTTGTTTTATATTAATATTTAATAAATTATTTGTATTTAACAATTATTTACCATATAAAATAATTCATATGGATTTTCTTTTCTTATAAATCATTCAGCCCTTAACAAGAGTATGCAAATTGCATTCTCAGTGTCCAAAAATAGCGAGCATTAGTGTATGTTGACTTCTACAGTCAGTTTATCTTTTAGGCCAACTATTATCAGGGCAGAGAAAAGGTTTGAAGACAATAATGTGAAGAAAATTAACTAAAGTTAACACTGAAAGCAGGCTAATTCAACTTAATATAAAAAGCAGGCTCAATTTAGTCAACAAAAAAAATGATCTAGCCGAATGTTGGTGCACAACAACAACAACAAAAAATTATTGGTGAATTGGTAGAAACAATTTTCACTCTGAAATTGCTATTAAATTTCGCAATTAGTTACAAAGAAACTGCAAGCAACGAACTAAATTGAAGTATGAAATATTTCTGCTTGTAAAACAATTCCAATAATCTTTGCTTTATTTACAACTTTATTTACAAAAAATACTTTTTACACTGTAGTCAACCATCACAATCAATTCAGAACACACAATATATATATGTACTCAACAAAACCAAACACTGGCGATGTTTACGCTTGTGCACTTGGTAGAGTATTCGTATAGTTTCTGGCTATATTTATCCTGGTAATTGGACATGAGACCCCCTACAGGAAGCGATTTCAGTGCTTCAGCAAGCACATAATCGTTTATTTTCAGAATTTTCACTAGTGTGCGCATGTGTTTGGGAGAGAGTGAAGTCATCGGTGGGAGAAGAAAGCCTGCAGAGACTAACTAGAGCAAAACCATGGAGTCAAACATAATTATTACAGCACACACACACACACATTAAACACACATCTCTGGAGACCACTGCTGACAGGAAGCCAGCATCCCATCCCAACACATTCATCCTTTAACATGTACATAGAGCAATGTAATGGAATCATATTTTACATTACACACCAAATGTGGCCTGAAATTAAATTAAACCTGACGTGCCGGATATGTGTGTGTATTTTCTGTCGCGTGTCTGTTTGGTTACTGGAGCGGTGCCGTTTTTACTTCAGAGGTCTTGCCTCACTCAACCATGCAGACATTTCTCACCATTTCATGATGCAACCACTATTTGTGATAGGAAAATATAGGGTGTCTAATGCAGTGATAAAATGCCAAATACTTTTTTATTAAAACAAATTTCCTATGTATTTTTTAAGATATAGTTTTAGAGTGTCTTTTGGTATGTCTATGACATATTATTAGGGTGAGAAGAATCAAAGTGTTATTTTGAATATATAATATATTATTGTAATATTTTATATTAATAGAAAATATTACTAAATGATTTATATTTAATATAACTATTTACAAAATTGTTGAATAATTTAGTAATAATGAATTGAAAAGTATTATTATTTTATAGTATAATATTTTATATTTTATAAATATACTGATACTGATATTTTAATAATACAATTAGCAATTAAGTATTTATATTTAATATAAATAACTTGGAAAATAATAATAGAAATAATTATGTTTAATATTTTAAATATATACTGGTATTATATTCAAATAATAAAACTGATACTAAATTATTTCCATTTAGCATACTTTACATAAAATAACTGTATTAAATAAGTATCATAATAAATTATTTACAACAACATTTTTTTCCATCTTGAAATTATTTAACAATAAATATTTATATTTTAGTTTAATGAATTTGTCGGAAAATGATGTATGTGCAATGTAATTAACACAATTTTATTAAATATAAATACTTTAGTTAATATTTATTTAATATTTTTATATTAATATTCAATAATACATTATTAAATGATATATACAATTATTATAAACTATTTAAAAAAAATCAACGATGAATTACTAAATTATTTGTAATATAATTATTTACCACAAAATAATAATTTAGAAGAAATATGTAATTTATTTTCTACTACTAATAATATATATATTAGTGGTGGGCATAGATTAATTTTTTTAATCTAGATTAAAATGGCTCATTTGAATTCTGCCGAAGGCATTCAGAATATGTGTGCTACCCAAATAATGACTAAAAGAACGGGTTTCTCAAGCCAGGTGGCGCATTAGACCAGGGGCTCATCTCCTGTTTCCAAAATGCATCACAAACTTTAATCTCTTCCCGTCCCAATCCCACGAAAAAACTGGGGGAAAATCCCGTTCCACTCCCAATGATTTTTTTTTTGCCGATAACTCTCAATTACAGTAAAAATATAGTACAGATCACAGCGTGCCCACCTTATTAGTTGAATAAAAACCCAAAATGTCGTTTTTTGTTATTATATTGAACTGAAAGCCATCTTATGCACAGTGTTGCACAGATTACATTTCATGTAAATCATCCATGCTAACACACACGTCTTCTATTTTTATTTTTTAGACATTTCACTCTCTATAGACGGAGTTTCGAAGTTTCTCGCTCAAGTTCACATGAGACCTAAAGCGCATCCTGTTTGCTTAAAAGCGCAACGTTTCGTTGTTATTCTGAGTGCACACAAATAAACGTAGAGTCTTTACAGATTCGAAAGATGTATTAGGCTACTTTTATCTGTATGACCAAGAATGACGGAGGTGTAAGAGCAAGTGATCGCACCGGAGCCTGTCCTGCAGCAAACGCGCTTCCACACAAACACTTCAATAGCGCACGTTTCTCTAGGTTAACATCATATTGAGCGGCCATGTAAAGTTGCTACTACATACATCTTTCAGATGAAAAGCCATATTTGAGGTTGATGAATGATAGGTGAGCGTTTGGATGTCCTGCCCGATTGTATTACCACATAGACCAGCCGTTAACAATCTGTCCATCACGGACTGCAAGCCTCTAGTTCGAAGACTCGTTCTCGCCCCCTACAGTGCAATTCGGCTAGGTATACATCCGCGCTAAAACATCAGGGTGAAAGTCATCATAGCTTGCGTAGTATAGACCCAGCTCCCAACCCAACTTTGAGAATAGATTAACGGCGATATTTTTTTTATCGCCGATAAGAGTCTCATGTTAACGCAGCACGTTAACGCCGATAACGGCCCACCACTAATATATATATATAATGTATTAAATATTAATTATGCAGATGCAGATTATCTGTGTGTAAATTATCTTAACTAATAGCCAAAATGACCCACAAAAAAATTATACGATTCTTCAAAGTCATGCAGCAACAGGAACACGAAGTGACAAAGGTAATGAATTGGCCATCTGCACTTCTAGATGATAAATCCACAACAGTCGAGCACAAATTTGGACATTTAAACTCAGGGTGTATTAGGGCGCCCCTGATGAGAAAGTCACAAATAAATTCAGTTTATCAGTCTATAGCATTAATGAAACTCAAGTTGACACTTCTCAATCTCTCAGTCATTTGGATAGAACCAAACGCCCGATTGGCTAAATTCCAGAACACCGACAGCCAATCAGATCCCTCGTCTCAGATATCAGACAGCCTGCATCTCAAATACATGTATTGTACACTGCCTCTGCATTCAGTCAAAGTCTTTCTCAGATTCCAATACATCCACCTTCTGGCTAGAAAACGGATGGAAGTGCAAAGGACAAGGACAAGGACAAGATTTTTCGATTAAATTAAAATAATTCGATTAAATTAAAATGAATTTCTTCATGTCTGACTTTCAGAGTCGGTTCGCTGTGACTTTATGTATGAAACACTTAATTAAATGAGGCTTAAACACATGCTTGTTCTGGTCAGACATTCATTCAATAGCAAAAGCTTTTAAATGAAGTATTATCAAAGCACAAAAATAACATTACATTACAAGTGTGAAAGAACTAATGTATTTGATTAGGACAGTCTCCTAAATTAGGGGAAATCTCTCAAAACCTAACCAGAAATTCATATTGACATTTTTTTAAATAACAAACAAATATTTAATATAATTAAAATAAATTATTTGAGTATTCACATATATAATAATTGCAATAAATAATACATATAAATTTGTATTTATAAATATTTAGATTGCTATTTATGATATATATATATATTCTTTTTTTTACATGAATATTAAATACTATAAATATGACAATAATTTTGAATAATGTTAAATTGTTCCATAAAATAATAATAATAATGTTTTAATATAATTATTTTAAAATGTACTCCGAGTAAAAATTACTTAGTTATATTAAGTGCGAGGGACGAAAAATGGGATAGACCAAGGGTGTCAAATTCAGTTCCTGGAGGGCCACAGCCCTGCCCTGTTTATAACCCTAATTAAACACAATAATTAAACACAAATTGTTTTATGTATTAGATAATGCAGGTGAATATAATTAACAAGTACAATAATTATAATATATATAATTATACAAATCATATTTATATCAATATATATGTAATATTCTATTAATATTTAATGCTAATTTACTTAATTACTTTATTTATACCTTTTTACCAAATAAAACAATTACATTAAGAAAAACATTTTAGCTTTGTTTTATATATATATTTAATATATATAAATAAATTAAATACATATAATTAGTGTATATATATTAAATAACAGTGATAAAGATGCAGATTATTTGAAATATTAAACTAGAATAACTAGTAGCCACAAAAAGAGAATAATTATTTGATATAATTATCTTTATCAAATAATAATAATAATAATAATCTTAATCAAATAATAATAATCTTAATCAAATATAATAATAATAATAAATTATAAGATTCAAAAGCACATAAATAAGTGGCAAGAACGTAATGAAACCATTTTTTTTTTTTAAACAGGATTAAGTGCAAATTTCTCAAAACTTGTCCAGAACATCTCAACTGACAGAACACAAAACTACAAGAAATTATATTCTGCATACAAAAAATTAAAAACAATACAATTATTTGGGAAGGGTCATGCATTCGCCTGGACGACGGCTCTGTTTACAGCAACAGGATGTGGCCAAACTATGGCAGGAAGTGCTGTGGAGAGACTGAGTGAGTAAAGGAGAAACAGTGAGAGAGGAAGAGAGAAAAAAAAGAGAGGAAATGCTTTGCTGAGGAGTAGCTCGCGTTCCTCCCATTCCTCCTCCTGCTGTTCGGTGGATCTCAAGCCCTCTAGCCGGAAATCGGCTGCCACAGACTGGAATTTAATATCAATCCTCAACTGATAGAACATAAACAGCCCAATAATCTCACTCATAACCCTGAGCATCCTCTGGGCCAAATACAGGAAGCAGATACATAAAGAAACGCAGACAAACTACAGATGGCAAGCACATGTCAGTCAGCTGAAGCAGTGATTGAGGTGAATCTATGGTGAAGATGCTTCTATTTTACATGTAACAAACACAAAACAGCAAATCTGTCACATTTCATCCCAAACAATTTAAATGTACATCACTTTTAATATAATAACTTTTTAAATAATATATATATATATATATATATATACAGTATGTATGTATGTATGTATGTATATATATATATATATATATATATATATATATATATATATATATATATGAATAGCTCTTTTCCAAAACGCTATAAATCCATTTTAATAGTTTTAGAGAAAATGACATTTTTTTACCTAGACCCATACATTTTGTTAATATTCAATTTATCCTGTTAAAATGGTCTGTTGGCTCAGTCTGAACATGTTAAACAATGATTGTTAAATTAAACAACAATATTGTCGATTATAAATTCCAAGTTTTATTTTATTTTTTTAAAAACGCTACAAATCCATCCTTTTTTTTTACGTTGGTTTATGTCTTTAAAAAAAAAAGAGAACATGCAACATATGACATAAGGGACTCATACTATAAGCCGGTCGCACCAGCCTTGTGTTGATGTAACCCCCCCGGGTCCGCACCATCACACCGAGCGGGTCTCGAACCCGGGTTACCGGTGCGGGAGGCGGGCGCTCTAACAAGGAACGCCAAAGGCTACAGCCTCTAACCGTCAGTCGCTGGAGCGCCTCTTTTTGAGGTCAAGGGGAGTGAGGTTTACACACAGCCCTTACTGGCATACACATCTGTTACATTGACATCCCACAGTGGGTATTAACGTGCCACCTGAGTGACGAACCTTCTTTTTTTGTGATTTTCTTTGTCCAGTCATATGAGGATATATCGCGTTTAGGCTAAAAACAGGTTCGGCACTTATAGCGGTTTGGAAAAGAACTGCATCTTGCAGTACATTTTAAACAAGGAAATATAGCGATTTGGCATGAAACATTGATGGAGCAGTGAATAGGTTCAGTACACAGCAAAATGGCATGACGAACTCATTTTTTTTTTAATTTGGCGTTTATCGCGTTTTGGAAAAGAGCTCTTCATATATATATATATATATATATATATATATAAACATACATACATACATACATACATACAGAGGTGGAAAGAGTACAAAAATATTCTACTCAAGTAAAAGTACCATTACATTAATGAAATTGTACTTAAGTACAAGTAAAAGTACCAGTCTAAAAATCTTCTCAAGTAAAAGTAAAAAGTAGCTCATTTAAAATGTACTCTGAGTAAAAATTACTTAGTTACATTAAGTGCGAGGGACGAAAAATGGGATGGACCAAGGGTGTCAAATTCAGTTCCTGGAGGGCCACAGCCCTGCCCTGTTTATAACCCTTAAACACATTGGATCCAGCTAAACTAATCATTTAGGCTTATTTGAAAACGATATGAGTATGTGTGTTGGAGCAGGGTTGGAACTAAACTCTGCAGGGCTGCGGCCCTCCAGGAACTGAGTTTGACACCACTGGGATAGGCCTATACATCTCAAACTAGGTGTTTTTAATTAAAGGATTCAGTTATTTAGAAAAATAACACATTTGGGCTGTTACCAGGCAAATTAAATTAGCATCAACAAAATTCCTCTTTGTAACGCAGAGGAAACACAGAAGCTTCATCTGAAGTGGCATGTATGTATTTACACTGACATTGAATGCATTTAGCCTACAGTTACAAATGCAGAAATAATGTTTAGATATAAATAAGACATAAATTATAAAAAAACAGTCATAAGGGTAAATTTTCCTAAATTGAGATTTATACATTATCTGAAAGCTGAATAAATAATATTTCCATTGATATATGGTTTGTTATGATAGGACAATATTTGGCCAAGATACAACTATTTGAAAATCTGGAACCTGAGGGTGCAAAAAAAAACAAATATTGAGAAAATCTCCTTAAAAGTTATCTGAATGAAGTTCTTAGCAATGCATATAACTTATCAAAAATTTTGTTTTTATATATTTACAGTAGGAAATTTACTAAATATCTTCATGGAACATGATCTTTACTTAATATCCTAATGATTTTTGGCATAAAATAAAAATGTATAATTTTGACCCACACAATGTATTGTTGGCTATTGCTACAAATATACCCCAGCGACTTAAGACTGCTTTTGTGCTCCAGGGTCACAAATATTGAATACTCGTTTGAAATTCAAAAAAGAAAAAGGTACTTTAAAATGTTAAATTAAAACCACCAGTAGGTGTCAGCAAGTCACTGATAAGTGAATCATTGCGATTGAACAGAATGATTTAAACGGTTAATTCAAGGAATGAAACACCGTCATTGCTAAGAGACGCAAAACTGTATGGTCGCTATGTTTGGAATTATTTTTGTTGTCAAAATAGGGCAAAAACCAGCAATATAGTGTCTAAAACGCAAATCTCTTAATTAACTTCTTGTTTAAAAAAAATATATATACAGGCCTTTGTAATCGTGCTGATTTGTGGAGAAAAAACGGCACTCTTGGTGTGATGTTGATTTGCTATATGAAATGATATAAATATATAAATGTTTTGCCCCTATATATTCAATTTTGTGATCATTCTAAACGCATTTTAACAGACTGAATCACGCAGTGAAAGAAAGCCCTCTAAATGCATGCGGACTAGTCTAATTAACGTTACTAGATTTCATGGCACACTGTTTAGAGTGTTTTGTTTGGTTTTTTGGCAAAATACTGATAATCGCACATCGTTAAAACGAACACCCTGCACCACTGTCTTTTTGGCTAATTTGTGCACAACCTTTTGCTAAACCGTTAAAGCTTCATTTTAACCACCAATGCAATGATGTAAGTATTTACCTCATCTCTACATGCTTGCGAAGGGTTGATGTCGATATATTATAAGCTGCTAATTTGGTCTCTCTAGGCAAACACAGCTAACACTGCATAATAAAGCATGAATATGGCCAGGGGTTCACTTCATTCCTTTGAGTTCAACTTCAGCAGAGTACGACGGGGTTTGGTTTTCAGCTGGGCCTGCACCATTAACGCCTGTCAAGTCCTTCTGCATCTTTCTTGTGATTTTAACGCCAGTTTGTTCTCCTGCCGATTATTTACTGCAGTCGTTTGCAGGGAGCAATTTATTCATTTAACTCAGTAATTAACAGTGGTGGTCAGTAACGAAGTACAACTACTTCGTTACTGTACTTAAGTACATTTTTCAAGTATCTGTACTTTACTGGAGTAGTTTTATTTTGAGTAACTTTTACTTTTACTTCACTACATTCCAAAGCATAAGATCGTACTTTTTACTTAACTACATTTCATAAAACATATCGTTACTCACGTGATACATCACGTGGTCCGAGACGCAGACGCGGTGTCTGATTCATGAACAAACTGATTATTTTCAATGAACCTGTTCAATCGGTTTGCAAATCGCAACAAACGATTCATTCACGAATGGCAATGATCCGATTGCAGCTGTTCTTGAGTGGAAAACTCACTGATTCAAATGATCCGTTTAGAGCGAGTCTTCTTCAGTGAACTGAACTCACAAGTAAAGAACCGGGAGATCTCGTGAGCGCGCGCTACTGATGCTGTGAAAAGTAAGTTACTAATGTCGTTTTTTAGGATTAATTATTGTAACGTTAACTGAAAATAATATTTAGGTCAAAACTGTCAGTGAACTAAATCTGCTGTAAAGGGTGATCTATTAAGCCCACTGAAATGCTTGAATGCAGACAGATCGACATCAGTGTCTCTAACGTTATGTTTTAGGTCAAAAAACAAAACATTAAAATAACACCGATTAAATACAATAACTCATGCACGTTCATATTCCCCGCTGCTGTAACGTTAGCAGTTTTATTAAAATGCTATGCATTTAGACCTATGTGACGTCTGTTTTTGTATTGTTTATCAACAGTATACATGTTTATATTGTTCAGATCAACTAACGTTAGCCGAGTAGACAGATATGAATGTTTATTCATAACCATACTGAAAATAAGTAAATATTGTTAGCGAATGCTAGCTGTCTAGCTAACAAGCTTGCTGGTGCTAAGTTGAGGAAATTTTTAGATATAAAGTCCAAATATCTTTATTCAGCCACCTAGATAGATTACATCTGAGGGAAAAAGAAAGGACGTGATGTTCAGAACATAACTACAGTAATTATCAGAGTGGGAAGTGATGCCATCTGGGGGCATTTGGCCAGGGGTGTTTTTACACCACAGACAAGGTTTGAGAAGAAAAAAATTCATTATGAAAATATAATTCGATTTTCCTTAAAATGTTCTTCCTAATTTCAGGCCTAATTCTCATGTCATATATAACTGACGTTCTGCAAAAACTAAAACTTCTAAAACACTTTTTTCTTCCTGGTGAAAATTAGATGGTGAAATCTGTTTTCTCTCAGGTACATGGCAGTGTAAGCTTCACAGTGAACTACTACATCACTCTCATCAACGTAGTCCATATCAACAAAATATATATCTTGACTCTATATAGTGGTTATTTTGGGAAAAACCCAGGTATTTTGGGCAGTAGGATTATAAAAATATGTGCTAATATAAAATTAAATAAAGTAGTCTATATAAAATTGCAAAATAAATCTGTCTATCGGTACTTTTTTACTTAAGTACATAAAAAATTGAGTACTTTTGTACTTTCACTCGAGTAAAATTTAAAAAGCAGTACTTTTACTTTTACTGGAGTAATATTTTACTATACGTATCTGTACTTTTACTCAAGTACTTGATCTGTGTACTTTGTCCACCACTGGTAATTAATGTGTTTTAAAATGTAGCGAACTACAATACTTCAAACAAAATATACTTAAGTAAAAGTAAAATTACAGATTTAAAAAAATACTTTAAAAAGTAAAAGTACACAAAAAAGCTACTCAATTACAGTAACGCGAGTAAATGTAATGCGTTACTTTCCACCTCTGTACAATATTATGTACAAAAAACCTTTTATTTTGGAATTGTTGCACAGCACTATTAAATACTTATATATATATATATATATATATATCAACCAATTAGAATATGGTGACATGCCAATCAACTCAAAACACCTGCAAAGGTTTCCTGAGCCTTCAAAATGGTCTCTGTTTGGTTCACTAGGCTAAACAATCATGGGAAAGACTGCTGACCTGACAGTTGTCCAGAAGACAATAATTGACTCCCTTCACAAGGAGGATAAGCCACAAACATTCATTGCCAAAGAAGCTGGCTGTTCACAGAGTGCTGTATCCAAGCATGTTAACAGAAAGTTGAGTGGAAGGAAAAAGTGTGGAAGAAAAAGATGCACAACCAACCAAGAGAACCGCAGCCTTATGAGGATTGCCAAGCAAAATCGATTCAAGAATTTGGGTGAACTTTACAAGGAATGGAATGAGGCTGGGGTCAAGGCATCAAGACTCACCACACACAGACGTGTCAAGGAATTTGGCTACAGTTGTCGTATTCCTCTTGTTAAGCCACTCCTGAACCACAGACAACGTCAGAGGCGTCTTACCTGGGCTAAGGAGAAGAAGAACTGGATTGTTGCCCAGTGGTCCAAAGTCCTCTTTTCAGATGAGAGCAAGTTTTGTATTTAATTTGGAAGAGTCTGGAAGAAGGGTGGAGAAGCTCATAGCCCAAGTTGCTTGAAGTCCAGTGTTAAGTTTCCACAGTCTGTGATGATTTGGGGTGCAATGTTATCTACTGGTGTTGGTCCATTGTGTTTTTTGAAAACCAACATCACTGCACCCGTTAACCAAGAAATTTCGGAGCACTTCATGCTTCTTTCTGCTGACCAGCTTTTTAAAGATGCTGATTTCATTTTCCAGCAGGATTTGGCACCTGCCCACACTGCCAAAAGCACCAAAAGTTGGTTAAATGATGTGCTTGACTGGCCAGCAAACGCACCAGACCTGAACATCATAGAGAATCTATGGGGTATTGTCAAGAGGAAAATGAGAAACAAGAGACCAAAAAATGCAGATGAGCCGAAGGCCACGGTCAAAGAAACCTGGGCTTCCATACCACTTCAGCAGTGCCACAAACTGATCACATCCATGCCACGCCGAATTGAGGTAGTAATTAAAGCAAAAGGAGCCCCTACCAAGTATTGAGTACATATACAGTAAATGAACATACTTTCCAGAAGGCCAACAATTCACTAAAAATGTTTTTTTTTATTGGTCTTATGAAGTATTCTAATTTGGTGAGATAGGGAATTGGTGGGTTTTTGTTAAATGTGAGCCAAAATCATCACAATTAAAAGAATCAAAGACTTAACCCTTTACGATTCCTGTAAAATTTGCCTAAAACACCAAAAAAAGGCATACCCAAAGTAAATTGCATGCTGTTCTTGGGCCATTTGGATGGTATGCATGGTGTTGGTCTCCTTTGAAAGGTGACACTCTGTGGTTTGTTTCACAACAGTCAGAATCACTGTAAGTCTTACTGATATGGCGTAATAGCACTTTGAATACACTAAAAAAATAAAAATAAAATTCCGCCTGCATTTGTTTTGTAAATAGAAGCCTGCAGATGACTATAGCTGGGAGGTATGAACTGGAAAATACATTGGGATCACAGAATGAAGCCTTACCAAGCCAAATTTTGCATTTGATAAACATTATATTAGAAAATTAGTGTTTTACACATGTTTATCTAATTTTATGTCTAGATGCTTCCAAACAATTTACACTTGGGAGACTCCAAACGACCCTTTGTAACCAACGACACATACAATGCTGTAATTCTTGAATGCTTTAATGTACAGTCATCATTTTGGGCTCTAATGAAAGGTTACACTTAGAGCTATTCAGTTTCTCATCCAGATTCACTGTCAATAATTGCTGATACATAGTAACTGAAGCATAAACACATTATAGTGACATTTATTTATAGAATCCAAAATGTGTACACTTTTAAAATTACATATATATTTATAATCTAAATACATTTTTTCCTATATTTCTATTTCTGTACACAGTACATTATTTAATTTGTGGGGTTTTTTCTTATATTGGTGTTATATTGCATCCCTACTGTGTTATTCCTATGTATGTCTGTCCTATTATGCATGTCTGCATTATGTCAACAAAAAGTGGTCTGATAAAGACACAGATTGTACATGCTGTGTTTATTGTATCTTAAAATGGTTTACATAGTTGAAATCACAAGAATCTCAGCTCTCCGTGGATATATGACTTTTTTTTTTTTTTTGACGACTTTACCCTGTCACCACTAGGCGTCCCGCCGGCGGTACGCTGGATTCGTAAAGGTAAACTACTTCAGTCTTTGTGCATTGGATTTATTTAATACACGAGTTTCACAATTGGAGTTGAATTACTGAAATAAATGAACTTTTCCACGACATTCTAATTTATTGAGATACACCTGTATGTATGTATATATACACACAGTATATATATATATATATATATATATATATATATTTCAGGTTAGTTAATACATTAACTAATGCTAACAAATGACACATTGTAAAGTGTTACCATATACAATTTAACAAATCAATATTCGTAAATGTTATGAAAAGTTATTTTTTATATTTTTTAACTTCTTTATTGTACATAATTTTATAATCAGCACAAATTATACATATACAACACAATACATATTTCACAATTTAAAATTGCAATTTGACCTGAAATAAATTAATATTAGCAAATATCATGAAAAAAATTCACAAACAGTTTTTTACAGGATTTTAAATATTTTACCAAAAAATAAGGTTGGGAATTTAACGGAAAGTGTGTTTAATTGTCTTGAACATTAATAAAGATTTTTTTTTTTACAGCTATATATCATTTATTTAATTTGATATTAGCAAAAAAAAAATAAAGTTCTCGACTCGTTTCATGTTTCAGCTTGAACTAAAATGAACCAAGATGGCTAGTTTATATATAAACATCTGCAGCAGATGAATCCTCAGGAATCAGAGGGTTAGACAGCAGGCTTAAATTCGAGTCTGTTGAGCGTCTCGTGTTTGAGTCCTGAAACAAACCACCCAGGTCTTGGTCCTGATCCCAGCTAAAGACACCCACTGATACCATCAACAATACACTCCCTCATCCCGAAGAACAGAAAAAGCAAAAGGGAGTATATAATTCTAGGTTCTTCGGAGTAATACTTGCCCTTAGCTAAACTGAAACAAGCGCCTTTCTTTAAATATAGTATCATAACGCAAACCATCTATAACAGTCATTCATAATGGAAGAACTACTGGAATGGAAAGGCCACTTGGATGTGAGCTGAACTAGATCAGGTCTGCTTGCCTCAGGACAAAATGCTGTAAAAGCCACAATTTACTTACAAAGCAATCTCTCCTGATGGCCAACTCTGAAACATTAAATCCTCGTAAAACGATCTGCCATTTTATGCCCTGGATTTCTTTTTCCAGTCAGCTGCCATCTGACTGGAGGGAGATTTTAACACTGCTGTTCTAAGCTGGACTTTCCTGGCTTTATGTACAGTGGACAAGATACAAATAATAGAAAGAGTGATAAGAGTGATTTTTTCTTCTGTGAAGAAAGTGTTTGGGCTTTGATACAAGTTCAGCTGTATGGACAACATGCAGTAGTTTATTCTATTCACTTTTGTAAACAAATGTGTCTCACAAGACAGCATTTGAGACATGTTGTCTTTTTAGTTATTTTATTGTGGTTTTACAGTTGCGTATATGTTTTTTAATTACTTTTAAAGGGGACCTGCTGTCTACAAACTTTCAGATGTCATTTTTACATACATTTTAAATCATAAACATCTTAAAGACGTCTATTTGACATCTAAATGGAAACCTCCTATAGATGTATTGCAGATGAGCAAACACTCTAAAAAACATCTCCGAGATGTACTTGTGCTATTAAGGTCCATAGACTCCCACCTTCGAAGCCACTGAGGACACCATGGTTAAGTTTCATTGTCTAAGGAAATGTCCCCGAAAAAATCGGTAAAGTCCCCAATACGTGTATGGATTAATACCAACGCTTCGTGCTCGGACATCAACTCCAGACAAAGTAAAATTCACATGTTTTGTTTTTCAAATTGCCATTCTGAAAGAGCTTCTTGGCACTCTGTAAGGCTAATGATGCTAAAGCTACCATTGTCTCTGTCTGTTTTCACTGGTGGTGTCTTCATGAATGATCATGAACAGGAATGTGGTAGTTATAAGTTGCATATGAAACAAGGCTAAAAATTGCGACCAATAATAATTTTATTATTGTGTGACTTCAAAATATATTTAGGAGCATTTGTGCGAGTGCATATAATTGTTGTAGTGCGACCTGTTTTCATTTCTCTAAAAACGTCTAAAAAAGTAAAGTGCCTTCTGTGTGCCTATATGGTCTGCCGTTCTATCAAACGTTAGATAGCTTCATCTTTACATTCTTAAATTTAATGCAGATTTTATATTGGTTAATATTAACGGTCAATCACTCAGTCGCTGCTTTCCGCTGTCAGGTGACAGGGAGTTAACTACCGCGGGAACAGCAAAGGGCTGAAGAAGAGAGGAAATTAAAAGAAACACTGACAGATTGATTTTGTAATCCACCTAATGTTACAAATAATGGTGCTGGTGAAAGAGATCATGTGGTGAATGTTGATCCACCAGCCGAAAAAAGCGGCATACAGTTAACTGAGAGAATGGTTGAAAGTAGGGCTTGACGATATGGACAATTTATATCATGATACATTTCTTAATTTTGGTCGATACCCACAATGGATGTCTGTACCTACACATGTCTTGCCAATTTGCCAAGTATGTAATACCTCCTCCTATACAACTATATAATATTTTAGAAATAAAACTGGTACAAATAAATGAATATTCACTTTTTATTTGTATTTAGCCTTCACAAACTAAAAATGTGAAATAAACAAACTATCAAATAAATAAAACTCTCAGGCTCACCTTATTAACAATAATATATTTTCATTTAAACTATAATAGACTGATTATTCTTATAGATTGAAACAAACAAACTGCTTCAGTTGAATATATCATGAATATGATATAGTGACTGAAACGCGACCCATTAAAACAAACAGCTCTCCCTTCTAAGATGTTAATCTGCACAAAAATCCTGATTTATAATTGTGCCGCCATCTGATAAAATCAAATAAGATAAAGACATAAGACAAAGACAATAGTGCTGTGATTTCGGCTATACTTGCAAGTAAAATTAGAGAAGCAACATATTTGTGTTTTAACGTTTCTGCCGCTCGCGGAACAGAGCAGAAGCAGAGAGAGGTGTGTGCGCGCTGGGAAAGAGAGACCTTGCGCTCGTGTGGCAGTCCACTTCAGATGCATAATATTTTAATTTGCTACAAGCAGGATACACAAGAAGCACGTTCAACTCGGACACATAGACGGTTGTCGTGGTAGGCTAATAAATGCTGTAAAAAGCAACCGTTTGCATGTCCGCGCTTAAGGCGCATCACGCCCCTGTTCCCGCTGCTAGTCGGCACCACTCTCCAGCACATTTGTAGAGCACCGAAACCTGAAGTTTATCCAATCTTAAAAAGCCAAACCACTTCCACACCACTGAATTAGTCTTTCCCCTCTTATCAACTATTTTGTCTGCTTTCTCCTTACTTATGGAAGCTCGTTCTGTCACATCTGTACTGCGGTCGCCGGAGCTTAACCAACTACTGCTGAGCGCTGGCTGTGTGTCTGTGATGTACGTCATCACACAAGTACCTAATTCTGTTTTGCTCTTTCTGACGGCTGCACCTTGAACGTCATTCAGTGACAAATGCATATCGAAATATCGGAAATGGGTTTAAAAATCATATTACCGTTATTGAAAACAATTATATCACGATAAATATTGATATCAAATTATTGTCCAGCCCTAGTTGAAAGATTTTGAGTGTCTCCTCTATGAAAATGCACTGTGCTCTATGCACTGCATTAACTTTAAAGCCTGTGGGATGGGGTTTGCAGGTAACACTTACAGCATTCGCCACCGAATCTACACATTTTAAGCTCGAGAGCTTGGTTTAACACGTAGAGAGTGCCAAACACAAGAAATGCAAGGACAAGTGTGAGGCAAAATGTTCAGGATCATCAGATTCAATCGTTAAGGCCTTTAATCTTAAGGATGCTCACATAGGGGTCTTCGACGATATCCTAATTGTTGTTTTAATGCGCGATTTGACATTATCGAGTATATTGCAAAAACAAAACACCTACAGAGAGTGCACGCATACATGACGTGATGAAGTCTAGTATGTTAGATTAGTGCGCGTGCACACTTACAGTGCGTTTTTCTTCACTGCATGATCCAGTATATTAAAATGCATCACAAAATTCAAGATATGGGGGCTTTATATAATTTCATATAGTTAATATCACATGGAGAGTGCCGTTCTTTCCTCCAAAATCAGCATGGTTACAAATGTGATACGATACTGATTGTATATAACAGTTCAATAAACAAGAAGTTAATATTAAGAGACTTACGTTTTAGACACCATATTTTCTGATTTTGCACCATTTCGACAACAAAAATCATTCCAAACACAGCCACAGCTGACTTCTCTGAGCAACATGACGGTGATTTGTTCCTGAATTAATCAACCATTTAAATGATTCGGTTCAGTCGCAGTGACTCACTCATTAACAGTGACTGGTGGTTTTAATTTCAGATTAAAATTATCTTTTCATTTAAAAAAAAAAAGTGTCAAATATCAGTATTCAACATTTTATGTTTACAGTAATACAATTATATTTTCATATGTAACTGCAGGTTAAATGCATTCATGTTCTCCATTAAGCAGTGTGTAAATGCTTCTAAATTCCACTTCAGAAATTCAAATTCAAAGGATTCATTTTATTGATCCTGATTTCATTTGCTTGATAACAGCCCAGATGTCTTATTCTAATTGACTGATTAAATGTAAGCATTTGACTCAAAGGATCATGCACACTTTTAGAAACAAAATTGTAAAAATGACCATAAAAGGTAAAATTCTATTTAAACTTATTGGACAAAATACATTTATATCACTGCTGTAAACTGAAAATACAAATAAAATACAAATAAACAAAATATCAAAGTCAGCGGCCCACGGTAGTCCTTAAGATCAGCACAATAACACACTCAGCAAAATATTGTCTAATAATCGTTATCGATAAAATCCTTGAAAATAGAGATACAAGTTTTTGTCAATATCGCACACCCCCTAGCTGCCAGCCGTTCCACGCAATTGGCAGAGCTGAATGTAAAATTGAACATCGCATACACCATCCTAACCCTCACCAAAGAGGAGCGCTCTCTCTTTGTTTAACCAAAATCAGATTAATTTAGGAGGTTTACGAAAGAAATCTGTCAGTGTTCTTTTCATTTTCTCTCTTCTTCAGCCCCTTTCAGTTAGCTCCCTGTCACATGACAGCAATCTAAAATCTGCATTAGAATGTAAAGATTAAATCTGCTAATATAGCTTTTGTAGGCGCTCCTAAATTTTTGCTGGTGCTCCAAACTTTTTAAAGTTTGGAGCACCAGTGCTACCAAGTAAAAAAGTTAATTTTGAGCCCTGTGAAAGCAATGTGAGTCGATTGCTTGAGTTTGTTGAGCTCATAATCAGTGGGTCTTATAAAGTGTGTGATAGCATGCCATTCATCATGAGACCAGCTATGTTGTTATTTTTATCCTGCCGTGCTCCCCATCTGTGTAATTCATAAACGTGAATTTATTATGCACAGTATAATCAGTAGGGTTCAGTAGGCACCGGTACCTATGTAACCGGTATGTACCAGAACCGAATCAGAACGCAGATTTAGGTTCCATGCCTGAGCCATCATCACCGGCACCACACATGGAAATTTGTTTCCCGACTGAGAAAATGCACGTGAACTCAATTCAGAAAGCTCTAATAATACAAGTCCAACAACTCTTTGTAGTAACACGAGTGTGCGGTTTTCACATTCCAACTTAAAAGCACAACTAGGGAAATGAGAGCATCAGAGGAGCGCATGAATGCACGTAATCAATTAATTAAGAGTAATCAATTACTCTTGCCCTGACGACCTTCCATTAACTAGCTAAGGCACTACTACTCCATAGGCGACTAATACATCGATTAGCAATGGATTATAAATATACTTAATTATTATGAAAAGACCAGAGATGGCTTGAATAACACAGATAAACTACATTGTATTTATTTTATCATTCAAAACGTTTATATCTTCCATTTACTTATCCATATCCCGGGAGCATCATGAGTTCCACTACTTCTATGACTGGATATGTGGATTTTCTGTGCGAGGGCACCCTCTGGCATCCAGTATGAATGAAAACGACATCACCCCCCGGTTTCACAGACGAGGCTTGAGCCTAGTCCTAGACTAAAATGTAAGTATTAGCTGTTTTAACTGGAATAAACTTGCACTGACTGATCCTAAAATATATCAGTGCCTTTGTTTTGTCTCAAGAAACACCCCAGTAATGTTTTTTATTTCTAAGCATGTTTTTTTAAATTACTTAAATGTCCTTAATTTAAGTTTTTATTTTGTGTGTTTTTTAATATGATCTAATTCAACTATGATCTAATCCTGGTATAGCCCTGTCTGTGAACCGGGCCCATGTGTTTAGTGCTCATGGCCAATCCAATTATTCATTGGTAATTATTTTTTAGAAGTATCGGTTCAGGCACCGTTTAGGCACCGGTACCATTATAAAATCATCGATTTGGCACCGGTATCGGAAAAAAAAAAACACACGATCCCAACCCTAATAATCAGATGACTGACTTTGAAACAGAGTATGTTTTCTGTAAAGGTAACAGGCTTGTACTAATCGTGGAATGTTTATTTGCAAAGGCTAGCACTGCTAATGCTGCAGCTTGAGCTCTTGAAGCTCCGCCTTCTTCTCCGGGAGCAACAGCTCATTTGCATTAAAGCAACATACTCAAATACAGAGTGTTTTAGCTCATACCTTAAGCTGGCAATTTTAACATACTATACAAAATGATATGTCAGGTATTTTGAGCTAAAACTGCACATACACACTCTGGGGATATCAGAGACTTATTTTATATCTTGTAAAAAGGAGCATAATAGGTCCCCTTTAACATTTTAAGTGGTGATTCTTAAAACTGTCACTGGCCCACCGGTGGGCCCACTTGTCATTAGTGTGCAAGAGTTTACCTGAAAAATCTACATCATGACAGGAGTTCTAACCTTTATCACAGAAAGTCTTCTTTGTTCACTTTTGCTCTATCACACTTTTGAAATCATGAGAAAATATATATAAATTGAAAACTTAATCTCAAAATTCATCCTTTGAAAACCATTTTAAAATCAGACATAGCATTACCATGAAAATGGAACATCAAAATCATGTTACAAAATGTTTTTGTTCGTGAATTATAAAAAAATAAGTTTGGATAGTTCACTTTCACATTTATGTAAAAAAAATGTGAGTGACAGTTAACAGGTTAAATTAGTATGCTTTAAAGGTTTATCATTTCATTTATCGGTTTTTCTTCATCCGATTCAGATGGATGATTTTGGACAAAGTGCATTCTTTTCTCATTCTGAACAACACGAGCCAGAATGTGGGAAATAATTTATATTAGTTATGTTATTATTTAAAATGTTTCCGTATTAACGTGCTGTGCTACAGGTTATGTCAAAGTACTTTGGTACTTTTTCAATATGGACAATTTTGGACAATGTGTCTCACAAGACAGTATCTGAGACATGTTGTCTTTTATTGTAGTTATTTTATTGTGGTTTTACAGTTATTTATTTTATTTTACAATTTTGCACTTTTCTGTTTCTGAATAACACCAGACCGAATGTTAGTGGTGTAAACCTACACTGATCATACGGTTCGGTTCGATTGCGATTATCATGTCATCGATTCGGTTCAATTCGATATCACGATGCATCACGGTGAATTGACGTTGCACTGCATCCTCAATTTTCAATTTTACTTCACATGTATACAATTTTGTCAATAAATAAAAGCAGTCAGATATATGAACTGAACCTTTAATTTTACCTGCTCAAAGAAAACACGCTTCTGGAATGTATAAAACATCAAACAAAGTCTCGACACAGAAGACAACAGGAACATTTAGAACAAATACACAAAAAGTAAATACTAAATACTTGCCACTGATTCGAACTGGAATCATGGCGGAATATCCTCTGATGTCAACTTCGCAGGGCACTTACGTTCGAATAGAACAAACATCTGAAGCTATAAGAGTAACATACAAAATGTGCAGAGCGGGGGGAGGGGGTGCGAGGACTGAAATTGAGAACCGCTGATTTACACACAGCGTGCCTTCTCCAGGTCGTACTTACCATAAAAGCCAGATGTCGGTTGTTCATAAAAGCCAGATGTCGGCTTTTGAAATGGTTGGAGCACTTTTAATTATACGCGCACTCACGTCTTGCCTCCCTCCACCATTGTATGCTCCCACGACAAAGCATGTATGCGACAAATGACGTCAGATAAGCTTCAGTACATTATAATCGGTTATGGTCTATTACTGAACTATTCATTTCGACACCCCTACCGA
This sequence comes from Oxygymnocypris stewartii, assembly GCA_003573665.1. Taxonomy (NCBI): domain Eukaryota; kingdom Metazoa; phylum Chordata; class Actinopteri; order Cypriniformes; family Cyprinidae; genus Oxygymnocypris; species Oxygymnocypris stewartii. The sequence continues at coordinate 3,145,082 of QVTF01016189.1, forward strand.
ATGTGTGACCATTTATTTTAGTTGTGTTATATATTTTTTAGTTGTGATATTACCGTGCTGTGCTAAAGGTTATCATTATATTTATTGCTTTTCAAAAAATGGAGACTACACCTGTATACATTTCAGACTGGTGATTTTGGACAATGTGTCTTGCATTTATTACTATAATTTTTTGTGGTTTTACAAATTTTAAAATATACTTTTTACTTCACTTTTGGTATTTTAAGTGGTAATTACATTTGCAAAAGGTTGTGATAAAGGCTGTCGTTAAATGTATTGCTTTTAGAACGTACACTGTAGTCATAAACATTCAGTCTTTTTGGACAATGCATCTTGCAGGGTTTTTTCTGGACAACACAAAAAACAATAAGTGAAATGTCATTAATTTTTGTTATTTTATATTATATGTATACTGTAGCCATACACATTTTCAGACGGACAATTTTGGGATTTTGGAGTTGCGTTTTTGTTTTTTTCATAATGAAACATAGAATTTTATATTTTGTGTTTTTACGCTTTTTCTTTACTTTTTTAAATTAAATTTGCATGCTGCACCACAAATTTAAATAAGGATGCTTCTGTACAACTATCACTTTTAATTGGACACTACAGCTTTACACACTTTAGACGGATAATTTAACACTTTTTTCTTTACTTTTTTTTTTGTTAAATTAGCATGCTGCAATTTTTTTGAGCTAAGGATGCTTCTTTAACTTTCACTTTTAAAGAAGGGAAATTACAGCTTTACATACCTTAGACGGATAATTTTTTATTTTGCGTGAAGTGTCTTGCTTTTTAAAAAAAATCGTATTATTATTTATTTTTAAATCATACAAAAGCTATTGGTTTTACTGACTTGATGACTTACATTGTTATAAATTAGCACATACAAGGTTAGTAAGTTATTACAATCAAACGAGTCTCATGTTAACATGCATAACTGTTCAATTATCAAGGCTAATCTTGACATATTTTAGCAAAGCTTTGTAAGAAACTCCATTGTAAGATTGTTACTCTACAAGTATCTTTTGTTTGTTTTCATAAACCAAAGAGCAAGTTCAAATCAGACAATTTATTATTTGGTTATCGACAGCAGATAGTCAACATAGTTAACTTGTATCGGATCTGCAACTGTTGTGACTACACTTTTCAAGATTTTCAGATGTTTCCTGACTCAACAAGTATAGTTTCACTTAGGGGTGTGCGATATGACGATTTTTGATCGTGGACGATAAAAATGTCTCCACGATCTGCTTTTGAAGAAATATCGTAGCATCGTGCTACAGCACACATTCTTTCAGTTGCAGTTCTGGCGCCTCCATCTCTATATAGTGTACAACATGACATACAGTGGTAGAGTTACTCTGACAGGACACTGCACTTATTCGCGATCGCAAAAGTACATTATTTGCATTCAAGCCTTGCCGGTTAAACTTTTCATCGCACGCTGGTCTGACGTCCGCTTTTTCTGAGCGCATGCACCAGAAGCACGCGCATGAAAACTGTCAAACAGCGCCTGATTACAACTAAGTTATAATTTAAGATAATAGGGTCAAAACACACAAGGTTTACATTTAGACTCAGTTGGTTGTGTCTAAAATGAAAGTTAACACAACAGTTGAGACAAACATATGCGTGCCTGCATATAGGTCTTAAAGGGACAGTATTAAACATGCAGCCGACTGTCATTAAAGGGATAGTTTACCCTAAAATGTAATTTCTGTCATTATTTACTCACTCTCATGTTGTCCCAAACCTGTATTCATTTCTATCTTTTGCTGAACACAAAATAAGATATTTTGGTGAATCTGGGTAACCAAACAGCTGCCCCGACTTGACTTTGATAGTAGGAAAAATATGGCTGTCACAGTGGATCAGCAAACTGTTTGGTTTTCCTTGTTCCTCAAAACAGCATTTATGTTCAGCAGAAGAAAGAAACTATCTTAGGTTTAAAACAAATTTTGAGTAAATGATGGTATAAAAATAAAACAACATGACAGAATCGACAGACAGATGGCATAATTTTTATTTTTGGATGAACTATTCCTTTAATGTTAATATATTTACATTTATGCATTTAGCAGACGCTTTTACCCAAAGCGACTTGAAATGTATTCAGGTTATACATTTTTGTCAGTATTTGTGTTCTCTGGAAATTGAACCCATAGCCTTTTGCACTGCTAACACAATGCTCTACCACTGAGTGGCTACCAATCAGTCTACATACATTTTTATTTTTACATTTGTTCATTCAGTTTCTTAAAAGCTCCTGCTAAATACATTTAGTGTACCTGGAAATAAAGCACTTTGTTTTACTTGTTTATTATGCATATTATTTATTCTCTTTGTTCTTATTTTTTTAATGAGAAAGACACAAAAAAAATGTTATCTTTCCCACTTTGGCCTAAATTGGCCTTTGACCATCATGGCCTCCTAATCATCCCATACACCAATTGGCTTCATCACTCTGTCTCCTCTCCACCAATAAGCTGGTGTGTGGTGGGGGTTCTGGCGCACTATGACTGCCGTCGCATCATCCAGGTGGATGCTGCATATTGGTGGTGGTTGAGGAGATTCCCCCTTCTATGTAAAGCGCTTTGATTACCCAGAAAAGTGCTATATAAATGTAACACATTATTATTATTATAAATATCTGCCGTTCTTTTTTTCCCCTTTTTTTTGTTAACTTGAAAGGCTTTATAATAGGGAATTAGTTTGGCTGTACTGCTCAGAAAACCAACATGACAAAGAACCGTGATAAAATCATGAATCGTGATATTTCAAAAAAAATCGTGATATTATATTTTTTCCATATCGCCCACCCCTAGTTTCACTACAAGCAAGCTTATGAAAAAAAAGATACACACCAAAGCACACACACAACCATACCAATTTAAATTAGCAGCAGCAATTTGTTCTGCGAGCCATGAATATTTCATACACCACGTAAAATGTAACATAAGAGGGGGAGCTGAGGTCTTGTAGAAAAACGAGGCTGAGTTATGCCACAGGTCAGTCCTGTTCCATTCACAGTCGGAAAGGAATGTGGGAAGGGGAGGGAGGAAAAGAATAGGGGGTAGACGGCTGGGAATGGGAGCCGAGAGGGAGGGGGAATGTATAAGATGTCCTCACCGTTAGAAATGACCACCGGGATGGTCGTGACTATCAAACATTGATAACCACGGTAACAAATACCCAACTGTCAAGCGAGAACAAGTTGTTCCTAATGAAACTGTACCATGGTAACCATAGTTTTAATAGATTAGTAACTAAAATGAACTATTGTATCCAAATTTACCACATAAAAAAAATAAGTAGAAACAGTTTGCTCTAAGAAACAGCTAGTACATTTTACAAACAATTACAAATAAACAGCAAGTAACACTGAATTCAATGTGCAGTTTTAGGAATAGTGAAATAGTATTTTCTTGTAAAAAAAAATTTACAACTACAATATTTGTTTTCATCACATATTTGAGAATTCATATTTACAGCAGGCTATATAGACCTATAAATATTTTTTCAGTAGCAGCTTCAGTTATTATAGTAGGCTATCTTGGCATACATATGTATATTTATAATGAGGTTTGGCAACTTAAAATAAACATGTTTGAAGAAACCAATGTAAAAAAACAAATACATATGTTACGTAGTGTTTGTAAGGGGGATTCTGGGAACGTCCAATTCAGTTCCAAGAATGAGTTCATTCAATCAATAAATTAATACTTTTTAGTTCTAAAAACATTTATACTATTTATTTTATGTAGGCTATATATAATTAATGTCGCTTTCAGAATCAGCACATTAAAGTTTATGCATTTCAAACTTGAATACACCTGATCTATTCAACTTCAGGTTTGTAAAAGCAGCTGAAATGTTCCAAGAAACGCATGTTCAACAAAACACCGAGGGCTGAGACAGTAACACAAACATTTTGGAGCTTTCAAATTTAATGCGATTAAACATGCACAAAATTAACATGCACAAAAGCGCAACGATGGCATAGACTCACCTCTGCATTCCTGTTATGTTTATCCAAAGCAGCGCGCAGTACAGGTAGTAGTGTTGAGTTGGTCACTTCACTTTGTGCTCCTTTGTGGCTCTTGGGCAAACGCGTCTACCATCGCATATGGGCGGGGCCGGAGCGCTAGTGATGTCACTGAGAGGGGCGGGGATTCGGAGACGACTGAACGGAGACTGGAATCCGGTGGTTCGCCTGGTTCGCCATCTGTCACCGCTGGCCCTCAAGGAAAATCACTTTTCCCCTGGTGTCTAGAGTTTGCCTGATCAATTATTAATTTCACTGAGTGATGATGCGAATTATATTAATTCTGTCCCCTACATAAAGCTTTCCATCACTTTCATACTTTTACTCCTAAGAACAGACTGAAAATATGACAGGCTACATCGAATATAATGTAATATTAAATAGAAAACATATTAATAACAAATTTTAGTGGGTTTTTATTTTTTTATTTTATATAAAAGTAAGAAATGGAATTAACAAATCTAACCTGTTAAACGATTTACATGTTTCAATTACAAAATTAAAATTATATTTATTTTGTGAGGCATACAGTCAAAATGTCAAGGTGGTATTATGATACAGACATTGTAAGAAATAAAAGTGCTTTGAAACATTGACTAAATAAAGGCAGAAATCTTTGAAAATTATTTAGTTTGGTATGTTTTCTAACAAATAATCAGAAAAGGCAAAGAAGGGTGAAGCATTATAAATATGTATTTTTTTCTTCCAAATTAAATCAAGTGTAGTGGTAGTCAAAGGTTTACCTGTTAGCATTGCACACGTCTCCTAGTGAAGTGCCAGCAAGTGCCAATGATGAATAGAAATGATAACAGATAGCTCCTACAGGTGGTATAGACTGTATCCAAAATTAAATACTTCCCCTATACAGTAGGCAAAAAAACAATATGTGAACATAGTATGTCTGAATTTACAATATTCATCAAAATTAGGCAAAATATTTCTCCCTTTAGAGAAACTACGGTGGCCGATACAGGGCTAAGATGCCGTCGTCTGACACTGCAGAGAGGAATTAGGTTTCTTTACAAAGGTAAATAAAGGAATTATGTTTACTTAATTATTAAATAAACCAATGGCATTGCGAATATTACTGTTACTTGTTCATCCTTGTGTCTATATTTTTCGCAAGAACAACATAGTGACGAAATGCACTCTGTAGAGCAGTTTGTCCATTTAGGGATGCTGTAGAAACATGGTGGCCACTTCCATGTAATGTTTGAATTTCTTAAAAAATTAAGGGACCTGCGATGTCTTGTCTGACATCAGTTTCCTCTTTGCTCCGCAATGTATTTTTTTACTGCATAAGGAAATTATGTGTTGTGTGAGAGCGGCATGGCTTTTCGGACATAGCAACAGTAACTAAGGAGAGTGAGTTTTTGAGAAGAATCAATTATTTATCCAAAAGAAGTAACTACTCAGAGAGTATGTGATTTTAAATGCAGTCATGGAGTTTATTGGGTATAACCAACATGAAGTCAGCCATTTTTTTGACTATGAACAGGAAGTTATTTCACAAAATACCTGCAACCTAATATGCATAGTAGACAATAAACAGTAGCTATGTAACGCTGCCTTCACGTCATATCGAAATTACTGTAATTTCGAAATGACAACACGTGACATTCTACTTGGAGCTGTTCACACCCTTGGACTCGGACACAAAACTATCGCATACGCTGTGATGGTAAAGAGAATGTAAGCAAAGAAAGACAAATATCTTGGCTAATCAGTTGAAAGTAGAACCTCTGAGTTCTATTTTTATTTAGTTTAATATGGTCAAAGTAAGTAGGGGTAAAGTAGTGGAATTGTCAGGTGTTTTGGAAGGTTTTTTCACTTTTTCACAGTACGGAAGAGTTTGAACAAAGCTTGGAAGAAGGAATATTTGTTTTTAAATTCTTTGTTTTTATTATTGTGATTATTAATATTATTTTAATTCCTTGTTTTTATTGTTGTGATTACCATTTTTTAATGACAATTTTACTTCCTTTTATGTAAAGCCCTTTGAATTACCACTGTGTATGAAATGTGCTATATAAATAAACTTGCCTTGCCTTGCCTTACTATCAGTGCCAAAGCATAGCCCGTAATGAATCTGAGGTGGTCAGGTGGTACAAGTCGTAACTCTCAGAAAACTCCCAGTTCACAAGTTGTAATTACAAGTTCTAAGACATGAATGCTTTATACAAGTTGGTAATTATGGTAATTATGATATGGGGTGAACATATCAAGTTGAAAGTTGAAAGTTAAATAAATCCGTAGGCAAAAAGTACCCAGATGACCAACTTATGACCAACTCTACATTTCACTTTTGATTATACCCTGTATAATTTATTATGTGACAAATAAAGAAACCTTGAAACCCTTGAAACTTATAAAAGCACTGGAATGTGCGAGGCTTCCAGTGTCATTGTCATTAACAGTTTGATATGCTGATTTATATGAAAAACTGGTTACTATCACATTAATTTTGTAATAATAATCATAAACACGCTGGCTTGTAGCAGAAATAGTTTTACTGTTTATGGCACTTTGTATTTCTTCTAGTTATTTACTTATAGCGGCTTATCTCGGAAGTCTCGCACATTTAAAGAAAAATTATTTCTGCATTGAAAAATAAGGTGGATAGGCCAACAAAATCAAGCTGTTATACAGGTTAGTCCTACTGGTAGATGTTTATAAAATCTGACAGCAAAAGCATATTTCTGAGTTTAGTTATAAACCATGAACAGTTTTACATCTCTTTACAGCATCTTGTTACGATCCCTGGTCTAGGTCAGAGTGTAACATAAATAACACAACCACGTTATCTTAATTACAAATTTTATTTTTATTTCCTTGTTCTCTTGTTAATTTTCAATGAAATTGTATCTGTTTTTTCTCTCTTGATATATACAAAACAATGTATTCAAAACATAAAAACAATTCAGATTCATATTTATGAGTGTGTGCGAATTAAAATCCCTACTAAGAAAAAAAGAGAAAAAAAAAAAGAGAAAAAGTCTTCAGCTTGGAGTTTGGAGTTCCAGAAAGCTACAAAACCTTTATATTTATCCTCAAAAATGCGTGGGGGTCTGTGGGGTGACGCTCAAGGGGCCGGTGGAATAATTTGATAGCAGTCTCGGGGAGGGAGCGAGAGCCACTGCTATCTTTGAGACTGCAACAAAGAGACTCCTCTTCACCGCGAGCATCATGCCCTGCATTCTCCGGGGGAGGTGAAGGCTTGTTGTCTGTTTTGTGAGAGGGAGAAAAAATCCATTGAAAGGCAAAAACGGAGCGAGAAAGAGATGAAAAACATATGAAAAGCCGCATGATATGTGCTTTCACAGTGCATGGACAAAAAAAAAACACCTTTGTCTGGCATAGAAGCAGCAAATAAACTAAATAAAATCCTTAGACATTGATGTTCCTTGTTCAGACTAGTTGAGTAGCGCATTGATTTGACAGACACCCGTTGTTACGCTTGAAGAGATACTACACAGTTCATTAGTCTCCGTGACATCATGTCAAAGTTTGAGGAAAGGAGTTTGCCCTCAGAGGGATGTGTTTAAAATGAAATAAAAACAAAAACAAACGCAAAAAATGCAAAAAATACACTACCATTCAGGTTTAAAGGCTGTGTGGAATTAGTATACAGCTATGCAAGCAGAAAGCTCATTATTTGGCAAGTTCTCCTGTGTGCGTCCTTTTGTTGACATTTGTACAGGCTCCGCAAAGGCCTGTTTACACTTACTCTGTATTTTAGCCTGAGGTGCACACTGATGAAATGAAAAATATGGCATGCCAAATATGTTTATATAATACCTTCCACATAAGCTTTATGTCAACTCCATAATGCAGACTTAGAATAAATATAGCTATAACTGTATAAACGGTTGCGTCTTATACAGTATTTAAAAAAGTACTTGCATGTAAATTACTTAAACTGATCATTTACGTGTGAGTACCACAAGTTCCTTCATGATTTAATAGAGCATATTTTAGGATTTTTACCATAGTACGTCTAAAACCATGCAGTATATGTAAAAAAAAACATGTGGAACACAAAAAAATATATATATTTTAAACAGTGTCTCTTTCAACTGTTTGTGTCCATATAGTGCAAATCAGTGGGGCCCAAAATAAAACCGGATCCCAATTTTGGGCAAACTGTCCCTTTAAATGAAAATGTTCAGGATTCAGTACAAGCTAATCATATTATATATTACAGTAATGAGCTGTATTGTTAGTCATGCAAAACTTTAATAACTTTACATGGGAGAACTAATATAAGCGCTTAAACAAACATGCTAGCAGCACATTTCTGAATTCAGTTGTAACCAAATGAATATAAACACAATGATTTGTTTTCCTTACTGAGCGTGAATTGCCTTAAAAGTATGTGCTGCATCTCTAAACCAGCGAGAATGGTTCAAGCTATTTTTGTTGATGTTATCTGCATGTATCGTCACACAGAGGGCATTTGTGCAGACTGCAGTAGTTTTCAATGCCCACTCTGCATTCTCAGGCATTGACTCAGGTATTTGGTTTTTCAGTCTGGGAACTGAACTATGTGAAATACACAGGGGTATTCAAGCGGCCATGTCCTTATCTGGACTTCTGTTTGAGCTCTGAGGTTATGTGGTGAAGCAAGGTAGCATGTTGTCACACCTGGCTGAAAAATAAACACAATTTCTTTTTAGAATTTTGACAGCAAGTGAAGGCATTTGAGAATAAAATTAATACAATCTGACTCCCAGACCATCACATGATCATATTCAGGCCAGTTAGACACTTTTTCTGCGTAAGTGTCGGGCTGGAATTTTTTCCACAGCCAGCGTAATCTGTAAAACATGTCACAGTGGGCAGCTCTTGTCAGAGGTTTGGGCCATTTCCAAAGCTCTGTTAACATTAAAACCCTAGAGTGATGACAAATGTATAAAATGGACTGATACACACACACACACACACACACACAGAATTATACAAGGCTTTGTAATTAACAATTTAAACAGAACCAAAGCTGCCTAGCAAGGGTGTGTGCTTCAGAAAAGACATGTGTGGCATGGCACACATGGAGAACAAAGTGTTATGTCTGGCCTCTATTAAAAAGAAGAAAGAGAAAGGGAGAAAGATGGCTTTAGAGTGTGTGCATATATAAATGAGGGGGGATGTAATATAGTCATGTTCTAAATTGGCCACTTATAAGCTGTCATGTTTTCATGATCCAATTGAAAAAAATCAGGTGCTTCCCTACCTTTTTTTTCTCATCAAATATCCAGCAATCAGACATACATCCCATTACAGAAGTAAAATAAGTTTAGATACCATATTTAAGTCAAATGCTTTCTATTCCGAAGGACTCGACCCTTCAAGGGATCAAGGAAGACCAAAAAACTGTTCCTTTGAACACACTTCTGCATCATGTTGCCGACTTGCTGTCGTCACACACATAAAATCATGGGAATGAAAAGTCCATCAGATTTACCCTTCAAAATCCTTTGTTCCAAAGGGCACTTTGAAGTGCCTAGTTTTGAGCATTTTGGTTTGTATGACTCTTCAATATGGCAGCCATGATTGCTCTCTGCACTCCAAAGTGCCCTTTGGAGGCAGATGTATCCCATTTGGAATGTAGTGAGAAGATAAATATTCCCAGAATACATTCTCAGTTAAAGTGTTGACTATTAATATTTAAATCCTGACAAGTACAGAAAACAAGTTCAATCTAAGGTGATATGTTATGCATTTTTATATCATTAAGCTGGCCTCACAAGAAAATTGTATTATTTTATGAGGTGGAAATTTTGTATCAGATCGTACAATACAATTTGTATGAAAATGTATGATTTTTTGCTAAAACGTAAGAATAAATGTTCACCCCTAACTGTCAAAGGGGCATAATAAGATCTTATGTGAATGTATGAATGAGATTGTATGCTCATATGAATTCATATGATTTAGCCGTCAATTCGCCAAAAAGTAAACAATGTACAAATTGTCATGAGAATGTCTCGTACCACTCTAATAGTTTAGCAACATGTTAAAGGGATAGTTCACCCAAAACTGAAAACTATGATTTACTCACCATCAAGCCATTCTAGGTAAATGGCTTTCTTCTTTCAGATGAATGCAACCAGAGTTATATTTAAAAATGTCCTGGCTCTTTGTTTTATAATGGCAGTGAATGGCTGTTAAAATTTTGAAGCCCAAAAAAGTGCATTCATCCATCATAAAAGTGCCCCACACTGCTCTAGGGGTTAAATAAAGGCCTTCTGAAGCGATGCGTTTGTGTATGAAAAATATCCATATTTAACTGTAACCTCTAGCTTCCGCTAACATTTGAAGAGAGTGGGTTTCCAGCGGATTACAGAGAACATAGGTGTATAGCGTGAGCTCCGATGAGAATTGACAAACATGGAAGTGCAGAGGAGAAAGCAAAACAAAACACCATTTTTTTTTTTTTGCCTAAGCATAAAATAGTTACATATTGCCATGATAGTTTTTGATATCACTGTATTAGCTTAGCAACATTCCAACATCAAGCATTATACCAGGTAAGAAAAATATGCGCTAATAATTTTTCGCAAATGCTTCCATTAAGTTATGAAAATGTTATTTCTGAATGTTCACTGGACATTCAAAATGTCCAGTTTTCTAAATGTTTTAAAAACACTTTTCTGGGTTATGTGAACATTCTATTCACTCATTTTTCAAAACATTATGGGAACGTTACTTTGGAATGTTCTCTGAATGTTTTGAAACAAGAAGCAACTATTACAAAACGTTAGAAGAATGTCTGACTTAAAAAGTTGAAAAAACAAGAACAATGACATTTTTGTGCTAATGTTTTAAGAACATTGCTAAAGACTTAATTTTTTATGAATGTTCTACATTATTGACGTTAGCCACACCTCTGAGAAAGACATCTGTTAACTAGGGTTGGGGATCATTTAGTTTTTTTCGATACCAGTGCCAAATCAATACTTTTAAAATTGTACCGGTGCCTAAACGGTGCCTGAACTGATACTTATAAAAGTAAAAAATGACCAATTAATAATTGGATTGGCCATTAGCACTAAACACATGGGTACGGTTTCACAGACAGGGCTTAGACTAAGCCAGGATTAGGTCATAGTTCAATTAGGACATTTAAGTAATTTTTATAAACATGCTTAGAAAAAAAACATTACTGGGGTGCATCTTGAGACAAAACAAAGGCACTAATATATTTTAGGATAAGTCAGTGCAAGTTTATTTCAGTTAAAAGAGCTAAGACTTACATTTTAGTCTAGGACTAGGCTCAAGCCTCGTCAGTGAAACCAGGGGATGATGTCTTTTTCATTAATACTGGACGCCAGAGGGCGCCCTCGCACAAAACATCCACATATCAAATCATAGAAGTAGTGGAACTCATGATGTTCCAGGGTTATGGATAAAGTCATTGCTATTGTTGTAACTGAGTAAACAGAAGATATAGACGTTTTTAATAATAAAATAAACACTCGACTATGTACAGTGATCTCTGTTTTTTTTTTATAATAATTAAGTATATTTATAATCCATTGCTAATCGATATATTAGTAGCCTATGGAGTAGTAGTAGCTTAGATAGGTAGTGGAAGGCTAGCTGCTGTCGTCAGAGCAAGTGTAATTACTGCATTACTGCTCCTCGGATGTTCTCAATTCCCGAGTTCTGTTTTTAAGTCGGAATGTGAAAACCGCACACTTGCGTTACTGAAAAGATTTGTTGGACTTGTATTATTAGAGCTTTCCGAATTGAGTTCACGTGCATTTTCTCAGTCGGGTATAAAGTGCCTATTTAGTATAAAAAATGCTGCAGGGTTGAAATGCATTGTGGGAGCTCGGAAATGAACACGCTGATTTATTCGATTGCCCTCAGTGCCATTGCATTTCCCTTTGTCAGACAGGCACACACACACTTCTGATATATATGAGGCTCCATTGCAGAGGCCGTGACTTTCTTAAATGATGCCTGGAAAATGGTCCAATCCTGTCAAAGTCATCTTACAATCTCATTGGTTCCAGCTGTCCTGGGATAGCATGAAAATCGAATTATTATAAAATAATATATATTTTAATTTAGTTGCTTCTTTAGAGCAACAAATTAATCAGAATGCAATCGTTTCCATGAAAAGTGATGTTAGCAAAAAAAATCAATCTCTGTTTATCAGATTTTGTACTTTAGATTTGTGGCCCTCAAGCTGTGAATCTGCATGAAAATATTTATGGCTTTGTGTTGTCCTTTTGCATTTGTGATGTGCGCTGACATTTTGAAAGCTTCCTGGGAGCTGTGAACTCTCTGCAGAAGCGAGGTTATAGTGAAGCAAAATTATTTGCCTTTCCGCATTGTTCGTTCTCCTTCAGGGCGTACACAAACACATAAGAATAACTGTCAATGTTATTGTTGTAGAAAGATCGTCTAGCCGGTATGATGGAAATGTCCTTGGAGCAAAAACACAATGCAAGACATCAAGAAAGTCAAGTGGTTCTGAATACTTGATTTTAAGGTACTTGCATTATTAATCCATTCAAATCCAATCTTTGAGACTAACTAGCCTAGCCTAAAAGTGATCTAAGTTGACACAACAACCCACAGTTTTTTGGCATGCAAAAAGACCGCTTCATCAACCAAAAAAAGGGTCCATAAAGCTGCTCTAAACATGTGGAGCCTGAGACTCTTGTTCAATCTGTTGGATAATTAGCGTTTGAGTCGCTATTTGTCCAGGGACGTTCAAAAGACCATTGACTGCCATGGCAACGCGAACATCTCACGATATGGAGCCTTTGTCTCTTTGCTAAAGCATCAGTGGGACTGTTTCAATCTTAATTAGACTCAGGGACGACTCAGATGCAACTTTGGATTCAGAGTTGAATGGGAGTTTAAGCCCTACATGCACATAAAACTGGCTAAAAATAGCTAAACATTTGACAGTTATTTCACAACATGCTCCAAGCTAATTTCCCACTCCCACCTTTTGATAAAATGTCAAACCACAATAAAAATAAGTAGACCGTGAAACTGGTTTTAGATCAGATACTTTACCCCCTAGCCTGTTAGATTGGCATAATGCTAGATGATTAGCCTGATATATTAGTTACCACTGCTACACAAGAGATTTTATAGAAACTATCAATGTGAAATGTTTTTGTACTTTCAAACTAATCTAGGGTCATTTATTTTGATGTGTTTCTCAGACTCAATGTTTTAACGAGACATGCAGTAAAGCTGGTCTCAGATCAGTGATCAGTATGACTCTGTGGCAGATTAGAGACTAAAGATGGCAACAATTACTGGATGACAAAAGCTCTTCCGATCAGCGCATTGTGTGTGGCCCAGATGATTTCCACATGCTGAGTCCATCTGCTGGTCGTTAGATAGTGAAGTACTTACAGTTTACTGCAGCACAAAAGTAAATGGAGAGTTAAATGTGTTTTTGAAAAAAGTAAAATATATAAAGTTAAAATATATAAGTCAATGACTTGACTTGACATACAAACACACACGCACACACACACGTAAAATAACAAACATACACAAACACAGGCACTTACGCGCACGCGCACGCACACGCACGCGCACACACACACATACACACACACACCTACACATACACACATACACACACTCGCACACACACACGTATACTAACACAAACTCACCCACACACACACGTATACTAACACAAACTCACCCACACACACACACACACACACACGCGTGCGCGCACGCACACACACACACACACACACACACACACACACACACACACACACACACACACACACACACACACACACACACAATATTTGTTCAAAACGTTACCAGTAGGGGGTCAAATTTGAGTTGGTTAGCATCGGTTGTTGGTATATGCCGTTATTACACTTTTCTGAGGACAAAACACAATGACCATGTGTAATTAACATTTGGTATTCAGATTTAATAAAATTATTTACAACAAAATTAACAAAAATCGTGTTTAATATGCAAATACAATAATTAATATATTTTGTAAAAAATAATATGGCACATATAATATTATATTTCATATGTTTAGTTGACCATCTTATAATCATTCTAGCTAATTAGCCTGCTAGGAGTTATTTTAGTATTACTGATATGTTACTATAGGTTTTATTCATATTTTGAATGAGATTTTATCTGTATCTTCCATTTGAATTTAGATACATTTGCAGTAATTTTGTTGTTTGTCATTTTTATTAGTTATTTTTATTAAATATTTTGTATAGTTTTTTGTAGTTAGTTTTAGTTATTTTAGTATTTCAGCTTAAACCAATCTAAACAAAACAAAAATAAGAAATGTAATAAAATAAAATAAAAATAAGGTTTTTATATGATTTCAGTTATTAATTTCAAGTAATATTTTTTATGGTTTGGGTTTTAGTTAACAATAATAACCCTGCATGCTAGCTTAGCTATCATTGCTATACAAATTAACGTGAAATGTTTTCGAACAGGCATCTTTTGGGATCCATCCAAGTCGCATACTTCCAGTTTGTAAGTTCATTGAGATGAATGGGAATGCTAACGGTTGGGTCTTCCAAACATATATGAAATCATTAGAAGCGCCCAATAGGACTCTTCAAATCTTATTAAATAGCCCTTGGTGGCCATTTTCTATATTAACAAATAGTGAGCTATTCAGCATAGTTGACAAATTTAGTTTACTGAAGCATCATTAGACGTTGTTTATTAATGGTATTAATGGTTTCTCGCAACAGACCATTTATACTCAAATAAAACAAATTCGCTTGCAAACCCCACATACTACAATATAGAAAATCCCTCAAGCATTCGGTAGCTTGTTTAATGTAATCTTTTAATATTAAAGAACAACATTTATTCGTGGTGAGATATATTCACACTTACTGGAGTTTATCTGGTCAATTTCACAAGCCCCGGGATCCACATCAGGCAAAGCAGTATCTCTCTATCTCTCTCCGGACTGTTTTATCAGCTGTTTGATGGAGTGAAGCGGCCTGAAAGCACGGCTCCGAGCTAGAAGGACCCTTCAGAAATCACTGCTCAGTTCTCACATGCAGGAAGAGAGAGAGAGAGATAGAGAGAGAGAGAGAGAGGAAGACAGAGAGACATTGAGACAAAGCTTCCAGTCCTGTCAGGTTGCCACAGTAACATCCATAATCCATGGCAATGTGACCTGATAAAACAGCCTTACTGACAGGTCTGGCAGACACACGGTGAGATGCTAGTATCTCTTTTTCCACAGAGATAAGAACTGCCTATTATCTGCATGGCAGTTTTAGTTTATTTAAGGCTCTGTCTGCAACTGAGCACATATGTGTGTGTGTGTGTGTGTGTGTCATATATATATATATATATATATATATTAGTCCTGTCAAACGATTAATCACATCCAAAATAAAAGTTTTTGTTTACATAGTATATGTGTGTATACTGTGTATATTTATTATGTCTATATAAATACACACATATACATGTATATATTTAAGAAAAAATATATTTTTATATTATAAATATGTTTATCTGTAATATAAATAATACAAATATAAACATATACATGTAAATACATGTAAATATTTTCCAAATATATACTGTACTTGTGTGTATTTATATATACATAATAATCACACATATATTATGTAGACAAAACCTTTATTTTACATTTACGCATTTTGCAGACACTTTTATCCAAAGCGACTTACACTGCATTCAGGTTATACATTTTCGTAAGTACATGTGTTGCCTGGGAATCGAACCCACAACCTTTTGCACAGCTGACGCAATGCTCTACCACTGAGCCACACAGGAACATTAATCGCATTTTGGATGCGATTATTTAGAATATATGAGTGTTTAAGCAGGTGAAGACCTGATAACCTTTCAGATAAAACTAATATTTCAATTACAATATATATATTTTTTAAATCGTTCTGTTTACAATATGTTTTGGTTTTGCTGTATGGGCAAGTGAACTTCCAAACAAAGAGAATCCAGCCATCTGGAGCTGTTACTTCACACTCATATGTTTGTTTGTGTGAGTGTCTTAGAGCAGGGCTGAATCAAAGATTAAAGGCTAATCATATGAAGTTATGGTGCATTTTCCCGCCGCTTCAACACAGACGGGAAGTGACACTTTGACATGCCTCAGTACATTTTCCTCTCAGACATAACAGCCTTTAGAACTTGTATACGCATCACTGTATTATGTGGATGGATATATGGCCAATATTAAAGCTCTGTACTGTAATTATGATGAAGTCAGCTGTGTGTCTTACATTCTGTCTAGCAAGGCAAATCTTCTTCATTGGAGCTTTGGAAACTCATCTAGCATTTGGACAGATTCCACAAAGAAAGAAAAAAGGTGTACTCCCGACCATTTATTTCTCTATACGACGGGCCATTAAACAAACATAATGGCCAAATTAAAATCCTGTTGTCCACTGCAGCACTTACGAAGCTAAGCTAAAATGAGATGAAGCCAAATGAGAATGAGTAGGTTACAGGTTAAATCTTCGCTTGAACCATGACACTACACCCAATTTACTATGTGATCTCATATCACTGCTTTGTCATATTATTAATATAATGTATATTATATTAATATATATTATATAACTATTAACAATAATGAATAATAAGTATTATTGTATTAAAGAGCAATACAATTATAAATAATATTATAACACACACATATATATGTATATGTATATAATATTGTAAATAAATA
The DNA here is from genome assembly GCA_003573665.1 of Oxygymnocypris stewartii. Classification (NCBI taxonomy): domain Eukaryota; kingdom Metazoa; phylum Chordata; class Actinopteri; order Cypriniformes; family Cyprinidae; genus Oxygymnocypris; species Oxygymnocypris stewartii. The sequence goes on from QVTF01016189.1 coordinate 3,161,851, forward strand.
ATAATAATTAATTGTATTATTATTTTATGTTAATGTTACAATTAATTTATTATATGTATAATTTAATATTAGTAGTAGTAGCAATAACACATTTATTATAAAATATTGTATTTAGTATTATTTTATATTACAATTATATTCATATTATATATTTATAATTTACTTAAAATGAAATTATGATGTTGTAATTAGTATTATAATTATTTTAAATCAGAAATAAATATAATAATAAAAATATGTATTATACAAAATATTAATTTATTATTATTATTATAGTCTGGGGCAAAGGATGAATATCGCATATTCATCAATGCATAATGCGTAATTGAAAACCATGATATGAATAACAATAAAAAAAAATAAAATAAAACTCAATCCCTCATCTACCCTCCGAAACAATTCTTTACTGAATCTTTTTCCCTTCAGAGCCAATTCCAAACGAATTAGTTGTTTTTCTGTAATTCACAGCAGCCTCCCTTTGGGTGCAGTTTTCAATTTTAATGCCTCTGGGGCAATGAAAGGCCTTTCTGCTAGGTTGTGCTTCTGTTTGAACATATTCTCCGGTTAAATAATACATTATGGTTATGTTTTGATATAGTTTTCAAGGTTGAAATTAAGTATTGGCTCATTAAAACATTGCACATTCTTGAACCGTTTCCACATTTGCTATTAGAACAAGAATGTAATTCATCTTGAGAGGAAACATGCCTCAACATGTCCAGTTTGCTGTGGAAACTGAGTACACGGTATTACAAATGAAAATTAATAATAATTGATTCACCCTCATGTCATTCAAAACTTGTGTCTTTCTTTTTCTGTAGAATACAAAAGAAACTGTCTCAAAAGCAATCAATAGGGTCCACTGTTTTGACTAGTATAAATTCAGATTAGCATACTAGCATCTGTGTTCTGTCTTTTGTGTCTACATTTGCCAAAATGAACATAGGATTTAGTACAGATCTCTGTGCAGCTGGATCCTGGACTTCCTGACAGGCAGAAGTCAGGTGGTCAGAATGGGCAACAACACCTCATCTCCCCTGATCCTCAACACTGGTGCTCCTCAGGGCTGCGTCCTCAACCCACTCCTGTACTCCCTGTACACACATGGCTGTATAGCCATACACAGCTCTAACGTCATCGTCAAATTTGCTGATGACTCAACGGTGATAGGCCTGATCACCGACAACGATGAGACGGCCTACAGAGAGGAGGTGAGTACCCTGATTAAATGGTGTCATGAGAACCACCTCTCACTCAACATCGACAAGACCAAGGAGCTGGTGGTGGATTTCAGGAGACAGAGCAGAGAACACACACCCATCACCATCGACAAGACACCTGTGGAGCGGGTAAACAGCTTTAAGTTCCTCGGCGTTCACATCACTGAGGATCTCACATGGTCTGCTCGCACAGATGCAGTGCTGAAGAAGGCACATCAGCGCGTTTTCTTCCTGAGACAGCTGAGGAAGTTTGGAACGAGCCCCAGAATCCTCAGATCCTTCTACTCCTGCACTGTGGAGAGCATCCTGACCGGCTGCATCACCGCCTGGTTTGGAAACAGCACCGCTGGCAACCGCAAAGCTCTGCAAAGGGTCGTGCGAACTACCCGCCACATTGTTGGAGGTGAGCTTCCCTCCCTCCAGGACATCTACACCAGGCGGTGTACAAGGAAAGCCCGGAGGATCATCAAAGACTCCAGCCACCCGTCCCACAGACTGCTTTCTCTTCAGCATCCGATCCTGCACTAGCTGACTGAGGGATAGCATTTTCCCTCAGGCTATCAGACTAATGAACAGAAAAAATTAATACACCCTACAGCACACTCCCACTTTACAATATGCACTCCACTTTAACACAGTTCAACTGGACTACACGCACACACTCCACAAACACAACAATTTATCTGCTACAACTGCATACCATGCAACGCACAGCCATGACATTGTATATCCGGCCTATGTAAATCTGCTGCAACTTTTATTTAAATGTTGTATTATTATTTATTTTTTCGCATACCATTGTGTATATAGATGTACATAATGTAAAATGGGTACATTTTGTGTATAATGTGATTTGATAACTGCAAGTATGTCTAATAGTACACTGTGTGTACTGACTATACGTATGTGCATTCTGCACATTGTCTTCTGTGTAAGTATGTAAGTATGTACTGTCTATATGTAAATTGTTTCTGCACTGTCTGGAGCACGCTCTCAAGAATTTCACTCACCAAGGCACACGTGCTGTGGTGATGTGACAATAAAAAAGTGAGTGAGTGAGTATGTGTAATATGTGCTAGTTTTAGTTTTTAATCAAATGCTTGCTTATGCTAGCTCGTATTTCTCTGTTAGCATTAAAATGTTCTTACTGTGATACTGCAGAAATGATTCAAAGGTTTTAAACATACTTCTCAAAAGTACTCTTCATGTGTTTAATGTAATGTTTAGGCAATGTTTTCAGTGAGAGGGAGATCAGTGAGGTAAACTTGGCTAAAGAGCTAATCTCTGTCCAGCATACTGACCCCTCATTACAAGTGGCCTGCTGACCTGGATTTACAATTCCTGTCTCTGTCAATTACTCAGAGGAAAGGTTGACATCTGCCCCGGCCCTGTGACCCAGACACCGATTATGTTGTGCCCGTCATTTTACACACTGTATGTCACAAAAACTCTTAATACTACTACTACTAATTTTATCTTTATTATATTAACTTAATTCATTTTGAATAATGATATTATTGTTATGTTTGTATTCGTATATATTAATATTAAGTTATGCTTTAAACAACAACAATAATTTTATGCTTTTAAATAACAGCAATAATTATATAATCATAATTATTTGTTGTGATTATTGTTATATTGATATTTAATTGTTTCTATTTAATAAAATAGTCAATTTTATATTCATTTATTATATTAATATTCTTTTTATTTTATTAGTAATAATAATACTTTTATAGTCATTAATATATTAAGTTAGTTAGATTGACATTATTATTTTATTGCTATTTTAGTCATTTTTTATACTTTTAAATATTAATATTATAATACATTTTTATTAATTAATAATGTTAATATTGATATCAATCATTAAAGAACAATAATTTAAATTAATAATAATACCTATTATATAATATATATATATATATTTTTTTTCTAACAATATTAGACAAAAAACATATAATAATACATTTTATATTAATGTTTTTTTTTTAATAGTGATTGTCAGGCTGTGGTCAAAACAAGGCACATGTCGAGAGGAATATTCTAAATAAATTATACATTTAATTATAAATCCAAAAGCAAAATGCTCTAAAAAAATCAATAATCACTTCACAGACAGCAGAGACACACGGCGCAAGTCATTCAGCTGTGGCAAGCCATTCAGAACATCAGTTACTATGAGCCTGTGATGACGACACATCCCTCCTAAATGCACTCAACCACTTTTATTCACGGTTTGAAATGCTGAATGACACACCTGTACAAAACTGCACACACCTGCCAATGACCAGGCGCTCTGTCTGTCTCCAGCCGAGGTAAGGAAGACACTATCTAGGATTAAACCACGCAAGGCTGCGGGTCCGGACAATGCTGTTCCTGTGGCTCAGTGGTAGAGCATTATGTTAGCAGCGCAAAGGTCATGGGTTCAATTCCCAGGGAACACACTTACTGACAATAAATCAATAGTCTGAATGTAAGTCACTTTGGATAAAAGCGTCTGATAAATGTAAATGTAACATACCTGGCCGGCCGTGTACCGAAAGACTGTGCTGAACAGCTGACAGATGTCATAACGGATATCTTCAACACCTCGCTGAGCCAGGCAGTCATCCCCACATGTCTCTAATCCACAACAATCATAGCGGTACCAAAGCAATCACCTGTGTCCCGTCTAAACGACTATTGTCCCATAGCACTGACTCCAATCATAATGAAGTGCTTTGAGAGGCTAGTCATGCACAACATCAAAATCAGCTTCCCCAACACACTCGATCTGCTCCAGTTTGCATATCGCCCAAACTGCTCTACGGATGATGCAATGTCCTCTACCCTCCACCTGGCTCTTACCCACCTAGAAAATAAAGACTCATATGTTAGGAATGCTGTTCATTGACTTCCGCTCAGCATTCAACACAATAATCCCACAACAGCTCATTAATAAACTAAACCTGCTGGGCTTTAACAATTCCCTCTGTAACTGGATCCTGGACTTTCTAACCAGAAGACCTCAGTCAGTACTTGAAGGCCGCAACACCTCGAGCACTACCACACTGAGCACAGGTTCCCCACAAGGCTGTGTGCTCAGCTCGCTGCTCTTCACGCTGCTGACCCACAACTGCACTGCTAAGTTCAGCTCCAACCACATCATCAAGTTTGCCGATGACACATCAGTGGTTGATCTCATCTGCAACAATGATGAAACACACTACAGAGAGGAAGTGGCACAGCTGGCTGAATGGTGTGGTGCAAACAACCTGTGGAGAGAGTCAGCAGCACAAAATTCCTGGGGTGCACATCAAAGAAGACCTCACCTGGACCACCAACACTACATCACTCTCTGAAAAGAGCAAGTCTCCCTCCACCCATCCTCACCACTTTCTACAGGGGAAACATTGAAAGCGTGCTGACCAACTGTATCACTGTCTGGTACAGGAACTGTAGTGCAGCAGACCGCAAGACTCTCCAGCGGACAGTGAACACAGCTGCAAAGATCATCGGTGCCCCTCTCCCCTCCATCCTGGATATTTTCCTTGCACGATGCTCCAGTAAATCTACCAGTATCGTGAAGGATCCAACCTCTCCCTCCCACAGTCTCTTCCAGCTCCTACCATCAGGAAGACGGTACGGGAGCATCCGAGCCTGCTCCGCCAGACTGCTCAACAGCTTTCCCCCCCAGTCTGTGAGAGCCCTGAACTCAAATCCCCCTGCCCCTCTCTGAAACCCCACACAAACACCCTACATTCTGAAACATGGACCATCACCCCCCCCCCCCCCCCCCCCCCCAAACTTACCACATCACAGAAAAAAAAACAGTTTGAGACCTTTTTTGTGCTATTCAAAGTGTGCTACACCCAGGTGAGTGGGCCTGTACAAACCACCTGTAGTAACACACTCTCCTCTATTCACACTAGACATTTTTCACACAGTACTGTGTGTACATTACTTTGTGTACATAATCCCACAAAAGACTCAAAAGTACATGTATGTTTACATGCTCATGCACTACAAATCACATTACACTGTTCCCCAGCCAGCTGCTTGACTTACGATGTTTCTCTCTGCACATGTACAGTATTCATTTGAAGCATTCGTACAGTTTGTATATTTTGTAATTTTTAGTCTACGTATAGGGTAACATTTATATATAGTATATTTCTAGTCAAAGTCTGTCAGTAGGTTAGTTGTGTATAGGTTTATACTAGTGTTCTTTTTTACTTCATTGTTGTATGCCTGTATTTGTGTAGCACCGTGGTCCTGTGAGGCACGACATTTCGTTCCACTGTATGTACCCACATGTAGCAGAATGATAATAAACTCAACTTGACTTGTCATTAAAAGAATAATAATTAAAATGAATAATAAACATAATTCTTGTTATATTAATATTGTATTATTTATTTTAATATTATTAATCAAAATAATAATACATATTATATTATTTGATCAATAGTGGTTATTATTATTATATATTTTATATTGATATCAAAATTATTAATAAAACTATTATTATTGTATTATAATTGAAATAATAATTATTTTATCTTATTATTTTATCAGCAATAATATAACTTTATATCAATTGCTTTTTAAAATAACAATAGTATTACCAATTATAATATTATACGTTATTTATTTTATTACAAATATATAACATTAATATTATAATTTTATATTACTTAATACTTTTTTAACAAATAGTAATAAAACATGCCTACTTTTCAAAAAAAAATATGATGATCAACCTGAGGTTATAAAACATTTTATCTCAAAAGTGTGTGTGTGTTTGTGTTTGTGAAGTGTGTGCATCTTCGTGTGGGTTGGCATGGTAAGGTGTGGAAAAGCCAAACCAGTTTCGGGTGCCAAACTGCAACAGGCAGCCAATTCATCACAAGGGCCGCATAATCCACTTAATCCAATTTAATTACCGTGCCTGTGTTGTTTTTGCCAGTTTGTAAAGCTTGTTTACTACGGGACGATAATGAGATGATGTCTAGGAGGGTAAATGTCCAAATATTCCACAGCTTGATCTTCATTCTAGTTGGCGTCAGCAAAAACGTCAGCAGGGGTAATGACGTCTTTGGTGAAACATTGACATTTTTTTGTTTTGCAAAATTGATACATGAGCGCAGAATTAATTCTATCTGAGCATGTGTGCACGTCTATTTATGTTGAGCTTCACCTGTTGATCTCAGTGAAGTTGAGCGCTAAGTCTTACTTCCGTTTCGAATTACCGCAGCAGATGACGGACTAAAATAAAGGCCTTTTACAAATATATGAGCCCTGATTCCTAGCCAAACCAATTCTATGCTATAGATCAAACCTCTCTTCACTTAGCGGCACAACAGGACCAGATATCGATCCGGCCATTGTGCTGCCAATCGACCCCGCTGCCCCGTACAGAACATTACGATGAACCTAGCAAGTGATTTCCTATTTCTCATATTTATTTCATTTTTATAACAGCATGCCACCGCACCTGTTTGAGAAATATAGCCTGTATTATAGACACCAGCATGGTCAGCTAAATTACATTTAACCAAGTATTGCTAACTGGCTAACATCAACTAGAGTTGGGGAAGCTAGATAAAAGTTAATCAAGCAAGAAAATCTGTTAACTACAAAAGCTACAAATTAAACATAGCTAACTACATTTAAGCTAAACAATTAAGCTAAAAATGCCTATATTTTGTCGAAAATATTTACCTCAGCTCACTTAGTGTAAATCTGCTCCTGCAATAGTGAGCTCGCATTATAATCACTAATAGCTACGCAGCTTGTACAAGTAGTAAAAAAGTGTCTTGTTAATAAACAAGCTACACTGTTTTGAAAACAGTTAGATACTGTTAAACCTAAAAAAATGTGATCAAGTTATAGTAGTACTGTATCTAAGAAAACCTGCTGATTCATTTAAGTGTAGCTACTGTCATGCTTCTAAAAATGTAGTTAAGTTACTGTTGCTAATGTATCTTTAAAAAAATTCTAGTACTTTGTCAGGTTACTTGCTATTGCAATTTTGCAGCTGATAAAAACGCTGTTACTAGTCTCATCACAATATTTTTTTTTAAACATAGGAAAAATGTGTTAAATTGTCGAGATGATAGCATTGTTATTGACATATTATGTATAAATATTAAAATATGACCATATTAAATATAATAAATAGTACAATATAAAACGATTATAATATCACATCAATACAAAATATTGTAATATTCAAAAATATTGTTGAAAATATTAAAGTAATTGATTACTATTGTTAAATATTTATTATTAATTAATAATAATAATAACAATTATATAACATTATACCAAATATATAATATTTATTTATTATTTAGTCATTTAGCAGATGCTTTTATCCAAAGCGACTTACAAATGAGGACATTATAGAAGCAATCAAAACCAACAAAAGAGCAACAACATGCAAGTGCTATTAGTCCTTATAAGTCCTATGTGCTATTACAAGTCCTGGTTAGCCAAACGCCGTACACGTAGGAAGGTTGTTGTTGTTTTTTAAGAGAACAAGTATATAGAATATAGAAAAAAGAAACCTAGTGTTCATTTTACAAGAAAAGCTAGCAGTTAGAGAATAAATATGCTATTGATTGAGGGTCAAATGTGTGTGTTTTTTTAAATAAAAAGAAGACAGATTAGATCAAATTAAATTAGAATAGAGAGTGCTAGAGTTAGAGGGTCAAATAAAGATGGAAGGGATGTGTTTTTAGCCGTTTCTTGAAGATGGGTAAGGATTCAGCTGCTCGGATTGAGTTAGGCAGGTCATTCCACCAGATGGGAACAGTTAATGAAAAAGTCAGTGAAAGTGATTTTGTGCCTCTTTGGGATGATACAGTAATGCGCCGTTCACTTGCAGAATGCAAGCTTCTAAAGGGCATATAAGTCTGAAGTAATGAATTTAGGTAAAGGGGTGCAGAGCCAGAGATGGTTCTGTAGGCAAACATTAATACCTTGAATTGAATGCGAGCAGCTATTGGTAGCCAGAGCAAATTGATGAACAGAGGTGTGACGTGCTTTCTTTTCGGCTCATTAAAGATTAATCTTGCAGCAGCATTTTGGATTAATTGTAGAGGTTTGATGGAACTGGCTGGAAGACCTGGCAAGAGAGCAATGCAATAGTCAAGTTCCGAGAGAACATGCAACACAATATTTTTTTATAATATAATATTTTTAATGATATTTATTAAAAAGTTTAACTGTTATGCTGACAATATAATTTGTAGAAACTATACTTTATGTTACAGAAGCAAATACTATATAGTAAAGTGTAGAGCATTTATTTACTAGAATAAAATACTATAATGCAATAATTATATTTTATAATTATTTAATTTACAATGTAATAATGTATAATTTTAATACATTATACAATAATTTGTATTTATTTATTTATAATACATACATTTTTACATTAGAATGATTTCTGAATAAGTATATGATACTAAAGACTGGAGTAATGACTGCTGATAATTCAGCTTTGCTATCACAATAATAACTTGTATTTAATTTTTTTTAAAATACAAAACAGTTTACAAAAATGAAACAGTAAAATTGTTAAATATTATTACTATTATTACTTTTATTTTTCATAAAATGAATGCAGCCTTGTTGAGCACAAGATTTTCAAAAACATTAAAACATTTTGGGAATTTTTTTTACTAAGTACTTAAAAGAATGAACAACTTAAACATTTGAATTAGTGGACCCCACTGTATGCGTTAAATAAATATAATAATTTAATCAAGGCTAAAAGAATGTACTGGACAACATAACAGTCAGCTCTAAATGAACAACAATTCCTGACATGCACACTCAGGTCTTCATTTACAGACTGCCATACCTATCAGAGAAAAAATATAATATAATATGATAATATAATTATATTTTATATTAAGTTTATATGCTATATATATTAATTATCCACTATATCCACTAAGGAAAATATTACGATATTATCCAATAACGTTGCCTCTCATTAGGGGAGTCACGTGACTTCTAAACCATAATAAACATGTCTGTCACACGGCAGCTTGTTTTACCGGGATAACTTATAGCTTCTGTTGACTAGACGGGCTATCTGTGGAAACAGACCAGACGAAACACTGCAGGTAGGAATCACGGGACAGATTAGAAACCTACGTGTCCAGACAGAGAGGGAGGCTTCCTTTTTAATAACCCTGCAGAACAGATTAAAACTGTAAAAAATACACGCCTGCCACCTAGTGGTTGAGCATAAACATAGCAGATGAGGGAAAAAAATGCGTAAACTACAATTACAGTAACACAAATACATCCAAACAGTCCGTAAACAATACAACAAAGTATTATAAGACACTTAGCGTATGTTTTAACCAAATCTGAATTGTTTTCAAAGAGACTAACGTAGATACGTTTTGTGTAGAATATATAAACAGCATAATAGCGATGCCCCCATGTGGTCGTTTATGAAAGAAACATTTTGAACTACCACTCGACTGTAGCAAATGTCAAGTTTTGATATTTCAGATTCAAACGCATGATTTTTATCAGAGCTGAAGTGAAGCGGGACGCTTTAGCACCTGGAGAGCTGCCCTCGTCCGTTACCGTGGCGCGTTGACTAAGCGCTCTGGTGAACCTTTCTGGCACAGCGAGAGCTGTGGGAACGAAAAACCACAACTGCAGCGCGGAAACGGCTCGTCGCCATGACAACAGCCAAAGCGACAGGAAGGCCAGTGAGTCTCGCCGGGTGATTTGTATGTAGAGAAAAGTTCACCTGAAAAAACTCCAAAGACTTTCTTTCAGCGCCTCGCACACTATAAACGGACGCGAGTGAATGTGGCCAAACATACTAAATGTTCTCTCCCATCAACCACCCGCAAACAGAACTCACACATTTCGTTCCTTAACATTCAGAAGGTCAGGCGGTGAAATATTCGGTCGTAATTGTCTTTGTGAATCCTTGTTCCTGACTGTTTCACTGCGAAAAGCTGCCTAAACTCAGCAGAAACAGCATTGTTACCAGCGGTGGCAATAATTACAATTTCTGAATCTATTTTGCACAAATATGCAGTGTAATTTGCATTGACGGATATTGGTTCACTAAGTTGCTTTGCAACGATTGTATCTTAAAAAAAGCGCTATACAAATTATCTTGAATTGAATTGAATTAAATATACAGGCTCTGAGATGGTCTTTAGGAAAACATTAACTAGCCTATTTCTTTCTATAAATGTTTCAAAATGCACACATGCGCACAATCAAGGTTTTAAAATATAATGTACTTTATTGGCAACACTTCTATCTTATACAGGATTTACACGGCCAGGTTAAAGCCTATGATCACCTGTACACATCCTCCATCAGTGGCGGCTGGTCAATAGGGGGCGCTGGGGCGCCGCACCCCCTTCAAGTTAGCCCCCCTTTAACATGTTAACAATAAGTTAAAAATATATCGCAAATATTAACTAAATAAAATAATTTAGTCATAGTATTCTACTGTTAGTTATATTATAATTTATTGAAAATCAAAAAATCTAAACTATATTTCTTTCATATTCGTGTGCGGGGCGCCGGTCTAATGAGTGTGTAGGCTATGTACTGCAGAACCTGATTTTACCAAGTGCGACATGTTCCTGGATCAACATCTTTGTTGACCCTGGAACAACATTGTTATTAACCAATCAGATTTGAAGAACAAGTTTATAATTTTTGGGAAGTTTAGGCTTACAATCAGGGTTTGGTGCTTGTACATCAGTGTCATTCATCTATCATGTCCTCTGATTTTAGGGATTACTCATGGTTAAGGTTAGGTTTAGGTGTAGGGAAATGGTCAAGATTACATTTTTGGATTAAAATGTTGTTCCAGGGTCAACAAAATATGTTGACCCAGGAACACATCTAACTCAGCAAAATCAGGACGTGCGCTATGTACTGTAGGTACACAAACTTTTCAAAAGCATGTGATTTGAGGCTAAGCTCTAATTTGCTTGTTTCAAATTGTCCTTGGGGCGCAAGGCTCTGCGCCCGAACCCTCCCACTTTTGTTGTTAGAGCGAATCAATATTGTTTTTATATGTTTGGCCTCATGTGATTGGACCGTTCTCAACGACTCTCATTCCACTCAGCAGGCAGCTAGTCAGTTGACAGACAGGTACTAATTAATGTGGAAGCAAGCGCAATATCTCGAGATGAAAGAGAAAATTCGGTTTTATCTTTACAAAAATACCCGTTCACAAGGCGTTTGGATAAAAAAAAAAAAAGGATCAAGGAGCTTGGACCAGATCGCCCAGTTTGTTTGCGCCCCCCCCCCAATTTCTGTTTTAGCACCAGTCGCCACTGTCCTCCATCATACAGGTTTTGCATCACATAATTGCAATAATGCTTATCTGGACCAGCAGCAATCTTTGCAATAAGTGTAAATAATACGGGTTGGTTGCTATGATGTAGAATATCCACGGCAGTAATGTATTAATAATAACTCCATTGATTGGACGGCTCTCTTATACCAAGGGTCCAAATTACTAATCCACACCTTTTACACCGTCTTACTCAGCTTTCTTTTTATTGAACGAAATTAAAGTATAATTAAAGCTATTTGTTTTTAAAGATTTGATTTACTATAAAACGTGTGCAGTTATGCTCATTCAGAAGGGAAACTTTGTTGTCAGTTGACAGCAGTACTGTGAGAGCCCTGAACTCACATCACACCGCCCCTCTCTGAAACCCCAAACAACACCCCCCCCCCCCACCTTACCACATCTCAGGAAAAAACTGTTAAACTTTTATCTCGGTGGAATTCAGGTGAGCGGGCCTGCACAAGCCACCTGTAGCAACACCTGTAGCAACACACACATGCACTAGACACTTTCACACACCATTGTGTGTCCATAATCCCACAAAAGACTGACTGTAATACACGACTGTAATGTATGTATGTTTACTGGCTCATGCACCACAAATCACCTTACACTGTTCCCCAGCCAGCTGCTTGAATGTCTATCTTTTGCACATGTACAGTATTTGAAGTCATCTGCACAGTTGTACAGTTTGTATTTTTTGTACAGTTTGTATTTTTTGTTTCCTGTTTTTTAGTTTATGTATAGGTAACCACTTTTATATATAGCATATGTATAGTCAAAGCTGACAGTAGGTTAGTTTGTGTATAGGTTTATACTGTTTTACTTCGTGTTGTATATCTGTATTTATGTAGCACCGTGGTCCTGTGAGGCACGACATCTCGTCCCACTATATGTCCACACATGTAGTGGAATGACAATACAGCTCAACTTGAACTTGAACTTGTATTACCCAAACAAGCTGTGTTGTTATCTTTTTATATTGACCCATTTTATCTGAATGTTGTGCCATGGCTCAAGAAGGTACCTGCTGATACTCTAACTCTCATAATTTTAAAACTTTTATACTTTTTCACATATTAAAAAATATAAATATATTTAAGAGACCCATGCTAATGTATAAGAATATCATTAGATCTCATGCATAGCTTATTTAATGGTATTATAAGTAATTGACCAAAACGTGGCACATTTTAAATGACTTCACCCTAGATAGATAGATAGATAGATAGATAGATAGATAGATAGATAGATAGAGAGATAGATAAAAAATCCCAGATAACATTACCTCTAAATAAAACTGTTATAAAGACAATACTGCTACTGTAACAGGGCGAACGAGACGTCAGGCGTGCGGATCCATGTGCAAGTTTTTATTAATAGAAATGGTCAAAAACACAGGCAGGGTCGAACAAATGGCAAACAGGTATATTGAGGGCAAGGCAGATGAGTAATCAAGTAAACGGGTGTGGTCTTTGATCGGCGAACAATATCCAGAGGGCTTGAAAAGAGAGGTAATCCAGGTACAAAAGCAATGGTCCAGGCAGGAGCAAACAGAGTCCAAATGGAAGGCAAAGGGTTAATCCAATATACAAGGCAGAAGGTCAGGAACCAGACAACAAGGCAACACGAAAAGACTAGACTTCAACTAAAATAAGAAACGGAAACTAGGAATGGCTCCATAAACCAGCTAACACTCGGAGAGTGATAAACGCAGAACACTACAGGAGACTGAACACAAAAACAAAAACGGAAAGGATTGGTAAGTAGCTAACACTAGGAGAATGCTAAACAATACTTGGCCACTAGATCAGGATCTGATGTGTGTTATGTGGTGTGTGTAATAGCTTTTAGGTGAGCGTGTGATTGGTGCATTCAGCTGTGTATGTGCAATCAGTGCAATCAGCTGTGTGTCAGTGCAATGAATGATGGGAAATACAGTTCAGTGTGGTGTGAGAGTCAATATGATGGATAGGCAACCACTTGTGACACTCGGACGGAAGGCCACGAACCAGATTTGTGACAGCTACTACTACTGTGACGCAGAGTAGAGGGTGACACGGGAGTGAATTCTCAAACCTCTCCCGTCCCACTCCCACCAAAATGAATCTCTTCCCATCCCAATCCCACGAAAAAACTGGGGGAAAATCCCGTCCCGTCCACTCCCGGAAGAATGACTCCCATTCCCTCCCACTCCTGTGTTTTTTTTTTTTTTTTTTTTTTTAATCTGTCAATTACAGTAAAAATATAGTGCAGATCAAAGCGTGCCCACCTTATTAGTTGAATAAAACCCCAAAATGTCGTTTTTTGTTATTATATTGAACTGAAAGCCATCTTATGCACAGTGTTGCACAGATTAAATTTCATGTAAATCATTCATGCTAGCACACACGTCTTCTATGTTGTTTTTTTAGACATTTCACTCTCTATAGATATATTTTTCAAAGACGGAGTTTCGAAGTTTCTCGCTCAAGTTCACATGAGACCTAAAGCGCATCCTGTTTGCTTAAAAGCGCAACGTTTCGTTGTTATTCTGAGTGCACACAAATAAACGTAGAGTCTTTACAGATTCGAAAGATGTATTAGGCTACTTTTATCTGTATGACCAAATATTACGGAGATTTTAAGAGCAAGTTTGAGCGCACCGGAGCCTGTCCTGCAGCAAGCGCTTCCACTCTCCACACAAACACTTCAATAGCGCACATTTCTCTAGGTTAACATCATATTGAGCGGCCATGTAAAGTTGCTACTAGGGATGGGCATTTTAAGCAAAAGTAATATTCGATAATCGCTGGGTATTATTCGATTACTATTCGAAAATCGCACCCCTCCCGTGCATGCACCCGCCCACGCGCGCGCGCACACACACACACACACACACAAACAGAGAGAGAGGGGAGAGAGAGACCACCCAGGCTTTCAATCTGTATGATAACAAACTGTTTAATTAATTAGAGAATAGTCTATCTTAACCCAAGAAAATGAATGGTTGTAAAGTATGGGTGCTGAAACATATTAATATAACATAACCGAATGACGGCATTTATTAACAGAACAGTCCATCGTTTATCAACTGCTCATAAGGCTATACATTTCTATTTTAAAAAATGAACATGAACATTCATATTATTAAAAAGAAAATCTTAAATTTGATTAATTATTAGCTCCTCTCTCTTTCTCTCTCTCTCTCTCTATAACATGAACATTCATATTATTAAAAAGAAAATCTTAAATTTGATTAATTATTAGCTCCTCTCTCTCTCTCTCTCTCTCTCTCTCTCTCTCTCTATAACATGAACATTCATATTATTAAAAAGAAAATCTTAAATTTGATTAATTATTAGCTCCTCTCTCTCTCTCTCTCTCTCTCTCTCTCTCTCTCTCTCTCTCTCTCTCTCTCTCTCTCTCCTCCCCATTACATTACAATGCTGCTGTTGCTCCCATTTAAATTGTTCAGTTTTTGTTTTTAATAGCAAATTGGTCATTATTTTGTTTCCTTTCTTTATTAATTTAATTTAGAAATATGACTGGAACATTTAATTTGTTAAATTCAAATTGTTTTGTTTTATTTTTAAATACCAAGCGGCCAGCGCCAGTTTGATCAGTTTATCCTTCTCAAATAAATAACTAAATAAATAAGATTAACGTCATAATATTTTAAGAATTAAGTCAAAATTACGATCATAAAATCATGTTACATTGCCTGAAGCTAAAGTGAAAATTACACCTGTACTCTGCCAAAAAAATAATAATAATAAGTGTGGCATCCAACCTGTCATTCTTCACATTTAACACGAAAAACAACACAAATATTTTGCATATAAATATTTATGGTTGTCAACCAGTTATTCTTTCAACGAAAAAATAATAATTTGAATGCAGGGATTTCGTCACGGCTTCATAAGAGGGGAAACAGGACGTGAAGGCGGCAGAGAAGCACTCTCGCTCAGCACAGTTGAGTCCATTGTTTTGTTAACTTTGTGGTTTATTATTTTGAGTTGTTTGGGACGTTGTAGCAAACGGCCCTCTCACAATATATTGCTTAACAGGTCTATTGTTCACGCAATCAGAATGCACGTATCAGAAGTTCCGTTCTCCGGCGTGGTTAGTGCTCACATGTGTGCCGCGCCCGAGTGCCGACAGTGCAGCTTGTGTGCAAGCACGGAACAGAAGATGCTCTAAAATAAAACAAACAAATATCCAGTTGATCTGTGCATCTGTACTCCAGTATATAAATTCAATATGGATTAATTATTGCTAAAGTTACTTGCCAAGAGGGGTGGTTTGACATACTTCATGTATTTGCCCGTTCAGGCGGCTAGCGCGTGTCAGAGACGCGGCTGTTGGTGCTCGTGCGGTTCACACAGAACAGAACACAGCGCGCATGTACTGAAAGGAGTTGTCTTTCGCGCCCAAATGCTTTTTAATTGCTTACATTTTTAAACAAACAAGGCTTAAAAACGCATGCCGTTAAGTCAAGTCAAGTCAAGTCACCTTTATTTATATAGCGCTTTTAACAATACAAATTGTAACAAAGCACTGCACAATATCAAAATAGGCAAATTGTGTCAATAATGTAAAATGACAGGATTTAACACTCAATTATCAGCTGAATGCATTTCATTATTGAATTTAGTAATGGCATTGTCCAGCTTAGTTCAGTTTAAATAATATCTGTGCAATCAAGTCGATGATTGTGCTGGAAATGAAGTGTCCCCAACTAAGCAAGCCAGAGGCAACAGCGGCAAGGAACGAAAACTCCATCGGTTACAGAATGGAGAAAAAACCTTGGGAGAAACCAGGCTCGGTCGGGGGCCAGTTCCCCTCCGGCCAGACGAATCAGTAGTTTGTTCCAACTGCAGCAAAGTCAGAGTGTAAGTGGTCCACTGGTTCCAGGGGTCTTTCCCCGATGGATGTCTAGGTGACGAGGTCCTCACTGGAGATCTGTCTCTGGGGCTCATCTATGTGTCCTAGACTCCACTGACGTTCAGGGCTGTAGGGGCTGTAGAGGTTGTCTCCAGGTGCTGATCCTCCATTTATGGCAGACTTTGGTTAAGTCAGTCTAATCGCTGATGGTTGGCTTCCTCTGAGGTCCTCGGAGGGGTTGTCATCGTCTCTTCTCAGGTGTTCGGTCATCTCAATCGTTTAAGGGTTGGATCCAGACTGAAGCTTGTGTAATTCCTAGCTACCACGGGATGTTAATCCCGTGGCAGAAACATAGAAACAGTAAGACAATTAGCGTAGCAGTTGTTCCATCCAGGAATAACCCTGGATGAAATTATCAGTATAACCCAAGCTAAAGCATAATAATGTGCATTTGTTCAGATAGACTGGCAGTACAAGATTGTGAGATGCATTATATGAATGCTTGGCTAAAGAGATGCGTCTTTAATCTAGATTTAAACAGAGAGAGTGTGTCTGAACCCCGAACGTTATCAGGAAGGCTATTCCAGAGTTTAGGAGCCAGATATGAAAAAGTTCTACCTCCTTTAGTGGACTTTGCTATCCTAGGTACTACCAAGAGTCCAGAGTTTTGCGACCTTAGGGAGCGGGTTGGATTGTAGCGTGATAGAAGATTAGTTAGGTACGCAGGAGCTAAATCATTTAGGGCCTTATAGGCAAGTAATAATATTTTGTAACTGATACGAAACTTAATAGGCAGCCAGTGCAGAGACTGTAAAATTGGAGTAATATGGTCATATTTTCTTGACCTGGTAAGGACTCTAGCCGCAGCATTTTGTACTATCTGTAGCTTGTTTATTGAAGATGCAGGACAACCACCTAGCAGTGCATTACAATAGTCCAGTCTAGAGGTCATGAATGCATGAACTAACTTTTCTGCATCAGAAACACTTAACATGTTCCGTAGCTTGGAAATGTTTCTAAGATGGAAGAATGCTGTTTTTGTAACATTGGAAATATGATTTTCAAAAGATAGGTTGCTGTCTAATATAACACCCAGATTTTTTACTGTAGAGGAAGTAACAGTACATCCGTCTAGTTGCAAATTGTAATCCAAGAGATTCTGTGTACTGTTTTTAGGTCCAATAAGTAATATCTCGGTCTTATCTGAATTTAATAGGAGAAAATTACTGGTCATCCAATCTTTTATATTTTTAACACACTCTGTTAGCTTAGATAGTTTAGAAGTTTCATCTGGTTTTGTTGAGATATATAGTTGAGTGTCATCAGCATAACAATGGAAACTAATCCCGTATTTTCTAATAATATTACCAAGGGGCAACATATATAATGAAAATAATAGAGGACCTAGGACAGATCCTTGTGGTACTCCATACTTTACTGGTGATAGTTGAGATGACTCCCCGTTTAAATAAACAAAGTGGTAGCGATCGGACAGGTAGGATCTAAACCATCTTAAAGCCTGCCCTTGAATACCTGTATAGTTTTGTAATCGATCTATCAGTATGGCATGATCTATAGTGTCGAACGCAGCACTAAGATCAAGTAAAACTAGCAACGAGATGCAGCCTTTGTCTGACGCAAGAAGCAAGTCATTTGTAATTTTAACAAGTGCAGTGTATGTGCTATGGCGGGGCCTGAAACCTGACTGAAATTCTTCATAGATATCCTTTTTTTGCAAAAAGGAGCACAGTTGAGCAGATACTACTTTTTCTAATATTTTCGACATAAACGGAAGATTTGAAATGGGCCTGTAATTTGCCAGTTCACAAGGATCTAATTTTGGTTTCTTAATAAGAGGCTTAATAACTGCCAGCTTAAATGGTTTTGGGACGTGACCTAAAGATAACGAGGAGTTAATAATATTGAGAAGCGGTTGTTCTGCAACAGGTAACAACTCTTTCAATAGTTTAGTTGGTACAGGATCTAATAAACATGTTGTTGGTTTAGATGCAGTGATAAGTTTATTTAGCTCATCCTGTCCTATAGTTGTAAAGCGCTGCAGTTTTTCTTTGGGTGCGATGAATGAAGCTGGAGTACTAGACGCTGTAGAATCTACGTTTGTTATTGTATTTCTGATATTATCTATTTTATCAGTAAAGAAATTCATAAAGTCATTACTATTAAACTGTGAGGGAATATTTAGATCGGGTGACATCTGTTTATTTGTTAATCTAGCCACTGTGCTAAATAAAAACCTTGGATTGTTTTGGTGATTATCTATGAGTTTGCGGATATACTCGGTTCTTGCAGTTTTTAGAGCCTGTCTATAGCTGGACATAATGTTTTTCCACGCAATTCTAAAGACTTCCAAGTTACTTTTTCTCCATTTGCGCTCAAGAATACGAGTTTCTTTCTTGAGAGAATGGGTATAACTGTTGTACCATGGCGCAGCACGTTTTTCTCTAACCTTTTTTAATTTGATGGGTGCAACAATTTCTAACGTATTGGAGAAGATAGTTCCCATGTTGCTAGTAATTGTGTCTAGTTCATCTGTATTTATGGGTACACAGAGCAGTTGAGATAAATCAGGCAGGTTATTTGTGAATCTGTCTTTAGTGGATGGAATAATAATTCTGCCTGGGCGATAACGCGGAGCCATATAGTTAATATCAGTAATATGCAACATGCATGATACAAGGAAATGGTCAGTAACATCATCACTTTGAGGTATGATATCTATATCAGTTAGATCAATTCCATGCGATATTATTAAATCTAGCGTATGATTAAAACGATGCGTGGGCCCGGTGACATTTTGCTTGACACCAAAAGAGTTTATTAGGTCAGTAAACGCAAGTCCTAACGCATCATTTGTATTATCAGCGTGAATGTTAAAATCTCCAACAATTAGTGCTTTATCAACAGTAACCAATAGGTCTGAGAGGAAATCTGCAAATTCTTTTAGAAAATCTGTATATGGCCCTGGCGGTCTATACACAGTAGCCAGAGCAAGAGATAGGACAGATTTATTTTGTTTATCTGACAGTTTAACATTGAGCATAAGTATTTCGAATGAGTCAAACCTGTATTCTGTTTTCTGAGTAACATTGAGAATATCACTATATATTGTTGCGACACTGCTGCCACGACCAGTCTGACGAGGCTCGTGCTTATAACAATAGCTTGGTGGAGTAGATTCATTTAGACCAAAATAATCATTTGTTTTAAGCCAGGTTTCAGTCAGACAGAGTACATCAAAACTATTATCTGTGATTATTTCATTTACAATAACTGCTTTCGGTGTGAGTGATCGGATATTTAGGAGCCCAAGTTTTAAAAATTGTTTTTGTTCATTTATTTTGCATTTTTCTGGTTTAATCACGATCAGATTTGTTCTAGATCCTGCATTAAATTTATATTTTGAACTCACTATTCGGGGAACAGACTCAGTCTGTATAGATTGGACACTGCAAGTACCTTTATCATTTAAGTGGGTAGAACAAAAGTCATCATAGCTGTTATTGGAGAATTGGCTTACTAGTCAGATAGAGCGTAGCGTCCTGGTGATGTTGTCCGACAGGAGTTCCGCACCGACTCTGCTGGGGTGCAGGCCATCAGCACGAAATAGCCTAGGACGCTCCCAGAAAAGATTCCAATTATTGACAAAGAGAATTTTCTGCTCTGTACACCATGAAAACAACCATTCATTTAAAGCAAACAGTCTACTGAACCGTTCGTGTCCTCGTCGATACGTGGGAAGAGGTCCTGACACGATGATCGTCGTCGCGGGCGATGTGCTGCGTACCGTCTCGATCAGGCTCCTGAAGTCCCTCTTCAGTTTCTCCGTCTGCCGCAGCTTGGTGTCGTTAGCCCCCGCGTGAATCACAACAGCTGCAACGCTCTCGTCATCTTTCAGGATCGCGGGTATCTGCACAGAAACATCAAGAACAAGCACCAGGGAGACAATGAGTGTGCACTTTACCTTCAGCTAACGTAGCACGGACATGCCGGACGATTGAGTCTCCGATGACCACAGCGTCACGATCAGTCTCGCAGAGAGGGGCGAAGCGGTTCCGGGATGAGATGTCGAAGACCGGAGGGGGAGAAGTCGTCGCCCGGGGCCTGGATCGCGTCTTCCGCTGCTGCACCCAGGGTCCGTGGTTTCCCGGCGCCGGAGTGAAGGCCATCTGTGACGATCGCGTCCCGGGTGCACGGGGCCTGTGCAGAGAAACACACGGAGTAGAGGTAGTGGGAGTGTTAGCAGCGCGTTGCATACTTACCCCGGACTTATGAGCGTCAGCCCGAGATGTTTCCAGCGCTGCTTTCCGTTTCCTCAGCTGGGCCTGTTTCCCAAGCAGCTCGTGGATCCGTCTCTCCACGGCCTCCAGCTCGAGCTGCACCGAATGCAGCTCGAACGTGTCCTCACCTGCACACAAAGGTAGACACAAATCCGCCATTAAAGCAAGTAACAGTGAAACAATGTTAAATGTGTGTATGCGTGTGTGAAAAAGGGGTATTAGCTGTGTTAGCGGCACCCGCGCTGGCTTTGCTAACGGGCTATAAGCTAATAGCGAACTCGGGAAATCAAAATAAAACTTGCGATAACAAGCCGCTCTAATTATTTTTGTTGCAGAATGCGATCGGGGATATATTCACACGTTATAGAAACACAAATTATTGTGTATAAAATCGGAATTTAAGATAGAAAATAGACAATAAATAATTGGCTTGACGGAGATTCAATTCAGGACATGCGTCAACGACAAACCGGAAGTGATCAGCATGTTTGCCCGTTAACAATCTGTCCATCACGGACTGCGTCATTCACCAGCCACCCCAAAGCAAACAGGAGGAGAGCATAAAGAGACAGGGCAACTAGAATTGAGTTCAGAATTAAAATATACAGTTTATAGTTTATTTATATAAAAGGTATATTTGTGTGTAAAGTTGGGTATCATTACTATTCCCGGTCCCGCCCACTCCCGATAAAAATTTTTCCTCTCCCGTCCCAATCACGTGATTCGTAGCGATTTTGTTTCCCATCCCGCGGGATTCCCGTGACCCGTGGGATTCCCGAAAAAATGTCAGCCTCTAACGCAGAGTCAGTGGCATTGGGATCCATAAGCAGCTTTATTAGAGGTACAACAAGTCAGACAGGCACAGATCTAGTAACAGCGTCAGGGATATCATAGAATGGCTACATCGTAAATGGAGAGAAGGCAAGGGTCGAGGCAGGCGGCAGACAGGTAGCAGAATAAACGCAAGGCAGGCGGGGTCAAGGGCAGGCGGCAGACAGTCAGAGTGGGTACACAGATCAGGTAGGCAACAGGTAATAGAAACAAGATAACGCTTGGAATTGTCGGCTGGGCAGAACAAGACTTTGCACTGATGCGTGAGCGAGCTCAGCTTAAGTAGCCCAGCTAATGACTGACACCAGTACGGGTGATCAGTCCCAAGTACGAGGTTATGTGGGAATTGGAGTCCAGATGAACTGGTTAGTACTCGGGTGAGAGATCCCTCTGGTGGTGCTCGGAGGGAGCCACAGAGGCTTGATTCGTGACAACTACTAATACCACCGCTTTTTTTATTATTATTTATGAATTGGTAATTTAAACTTAATATTAAGTTTAACAACTAAAGGGCCTTAAATTAATTAATTCCATTTTAATTCTTATTTTAGATTGTATTTTTTAAATTATGTTTGTTTATTATTTAATTGAATTTACTATTAAGTTTAATTGTTAATTAGTTTAATTAAAATGGGTCTCCTTTTATTAAATTATTATTGTATTTATTATTTATTTTATTTTATTTAGGCTATTTCATTTATTAATTATTTTAAAAATGTTGAATTTATTTTTATTTAAAAAAATAATTATTAAATAAAATTAAAATTACATTTAAATAGTTTGGGGACATTCTTTTCCCCCAAAAAACAATAAAAGTATATTCACTGGTTTTGATCAAGATCACTGATTCATCATGGCAAAACAACAGCGCCCATGATTGAACAGTCATCTGAGTCATTCCATTGTGAACGAGCGCCGCTCCCAGATCGCAATGCGATGAACAAATCAACACATGAGTATGCAGAGGCAGAGAGATGGATTATTGATTTGTTGACGGGGTGTTATATCCAGCTGACCCCTGAGAAAGGCCGTCAGGACAGCGAGGCCCACACAAGATGCAGTGTTTGCTGTCAACAACAGTGTGCTTGTGCTGCGTATATGAGGCCACAATGACACATTTATTATGGCTGAAAAAAGCCTGTCCGACAATTGCCAACCGTCCGGCCCGCTGGATAAATGCCAGCGAGGAGTAGGATGAGAGAGTGAAGGATCGTAGTGCCCCGTGACTGCATTCCCAAGCACCTCTGCATTTTTATAAGGAGAATGACTTCATGACTTCAGATATCACTGTTTATATAGGCTTAAAACAATAGTAGTAACTATTGCAGCAGTTGAATACATTTTAATATTTAGTAAGTATAATATCTAGTTAAATTATATCTTTATAATATCTTTATTATAACTTCTAAGCATATTCATTATATTCATAGTAAACTATAATGCAATAATATTGTACACAATCAGTCAGTAAACATTTATAAAATATTTATAATATTGCAACTCCTGCAAATGTACATTATATAAAACGTATTAATTTATACGTTTAAAGAGTAATTGATAGTTATGAAAAGTATACACAAACTTTGAATTTCATATTTTTCCCATGTGTTATGATGCAACTGTGATTACTATTATTTATGAAAAAAAATGTATTTGTATTGCAAACATATAATAGATGTTATAGTATTTAATATGATATATATAAAGCAACTGTAATTATGATTATTTATGAAAATAAATGTTTTTGGATTGCAAAAATATATTCAATATTATAAATAAGACAAATTTGAAGGAAAAAATTATATTATATTTGTAAACATGCAAATTTGCATTAAAACTTGATGGTGTGGTAAAAAAATACACTTATTAAATAATCTTATTATATCACTATTATTATTCAATAATAGTATTAAATAACACTTTTATATATAATAACACTATCATATATACAATCAATTACAGTTGTTGTAGTTGTTATTTGAACAGTTAATGAATATATAATCTATACAATTTAAAATAATAATATATTCATTTATAATAATAATAATAATAAATTGCCATTTAAATGTATAATTAAATGTTTTATTTTATTTCAAACAGCCAATGACAATATTATACAATATGCAATAATATATTAACTTAATAATAATAATAACAAAATACATTTAAAATGCAGTTACAGTTGATGTTAAATAAGAATAATACATTTAAATGGCAAATTATTATTATTATTCAAACAGACAATACCATGCTTTTGGTAACAACCATCTGTAGCAACAAATTAACAAATACTTTTGAAAACTATTATTTGGTTAAAGTTTCTTTAAAATGTAATCTGCGAATTGTGTTAATGCATTGGATGTGTGTGTGTGTGTGTGTGTGTGTGTGTGTGTGTGTGTGTGTGTGTGTGTGTGTGTGTGTGTGTGCGTGTTTGTCTCGGTGTCAAAGCTGTTTAATAGTCCAGTGGTGTTTAGGACACACGTCTAGCCAATTCTATAACAGAAAAGGATCGGCTGATTAACATGCCACACCACTCACTTCCTCTCAAACACACTATTGTCGTCCTCCGAGATGCCTGACAACAAAACACTTGTGTGTGCTTATGGGCAACAGAACTTCCAAGAAAGATCAAAAGGAAAACAGAAAGGAAAAGAAGTGGTGAACACATCCTTATGGCCTACACAACGAGCGGACAGAATGACCAATGTATAGAAACAGGAGACAGTCTTTAATTCCTGGCTAAAGACTCACAGGACAATGCAATTTAAAATAAAAATAAAAAAGGCCTGTACAAACAATAAACATAATAGGTATCAAGCTTACAAAACCCACTGACAACAAAAATTGATGAGATTTAACAAACAAACAAACAAAAACTAACCCAGTTTAATTTTGCTACACATTTTACATGTAAACAAAGTACTATACTTTGAAAGTTGGCAAAGGCATTTTTTTTATAATTTGTAAAGCTTATTTATCACATTTGGCCATACAAATGTTATATGATGTGTGTGTGTTCATATGAATCTCTTTGTATCTCACTCTGAGTGTGTGTGTAGTGGAGTGAGAACAAGGTCAGAAGCTCATTGGTCAGTTCTGGTGATTGACAGATCAGAATCTCCAAGTTACAGGCCCCTCCATTTTAGACCTATAAATGGACTCCCATCTCACTCTGCTGAATCGCCTCATTCTGACAAACTCCCTGCTGGTAAGTCTAGTAAGTTTTTATCATTGCAATGTTTTACAGCTTTTGTTGCGCCAAGAATTCCGAACTGCAGATGAAATTGCAAAACTGCATAATGCATTATGCCTAGAAATGTGTTTGCAAAAGACTGAAAAAAAGTTAACGGTCCATAAAATTGCTTCAACACTTAAACGTTTACAGTCAATTGAGGGAAAAGTTAAAAAGTTTGAAATTGCTTTCAGACCTTTTCAATTTTTTTGTGCTTATTGTAATTATTCCAGAAACCGTTGAACGCTACACCACATTAAGATGTCAGACTTAGAGAACTGCCTGGGAACCATCATTGAGGTCTTCCACAAATACTCATCCAAAGAAGGCGACAAGTACAAATTAAAAAAGACCGAACTCAAGGAGCTGCTCACAAATGAATTTCCAACACTTACGGAGGTAATTCATCTTAAAACTTTTTTATTTATTTTTTTACACTACACTTTGGCTTGAAATTTAAAGAATGCTTGATTTTCAATCAAAGCTTTGTGTCAAAATTTAGTTTTTGGGTCAACATTTTGGTTACAAATATTTTGGATGGTGAACAAATAAGCAATTCCAACTCTTTATGAATTAATTAAACTTCAAACTTTGTTTTACTCTACACTTTGTTTTGAAATTTAAAGAATGTTTGATTTTCAATCAAGGCTTTATGCCAGAATTGAGTTTTTGTGTCAACAATTTGATTAAATATTTTTAATGCTAAGCGAATTAGCTATTTTCACATGTAATCTTTTTCTTTCCCAGCTCTAACAGAAGTAATTACATTTAAAAAAAAATTACTCTACACTTTGTTCTAAAATTTAAATAATGTTTGTTTTACAATCAAATCTTCATGTCAGGTTTTAGTGTCAAAAATGTATGATTAAATATTTTGTATTGAATTATCAATTTTTATCTATTTTAATTACCGAAGTAATTAAACTTTAATCTTTTTTTTTACACTACACTTTGTCTTGAAATTTAAAGAATGTTTGAAACTTAAATAATTGTTGGTTTACGGTCAAGGCTTTGTGTCAGAATTGAGTTTTTGTGTCAAACATTTACGAATAAATAATAATAAATGTGTTATAGTAAATTGCGAATTAGCTATTTTCCTATTTCCTAAGCTTTTTCTTTCTATCTCACTCAGCATGCGAAAGATCAAGCAACAATGGACAGTTTGATGGAAAGCTTGGATACCGATGGTGACTCAGAGTGTGATTTTCAGGAATTCATGACCTTCATCACCATGGTTACCATCTGTTGCCATGAGTTTTTCGAACACCATGAAGACGAATGAGTCGAATTTAATTAAACAAGTTCAGTTTTCGTAGTTTAATGAGTCACAATACATTCCTCCTCTTATTAAAGTTTGCTTTGTTCTTTATAATATCATGTTAGGATTGTTGTTTTGTTTGGATATAATGTACATTCAGCTTGTTTGTACATAAAACAGTTTGTTTGTCTTATTTTGCTAGACTTCAAACTAGTTCATAATTTATTACAAACCATGTTTCTATTATTTTGCCTAGACTTTTTTTTTTCTCTCCAAGACATCCCATCATAAATCTCATCAAGTGAAATGCGGACCAGGTGTTGCGCTCTTTCCATTTCAATTCCAGGCTGATTGTGAAATGTTTATTTTTTCTGATTAGTTTCAGGCTATTAGGCTGCTATTGACTTACGTCGGATTGTTCCGAGGCCTGAGACAAATCATACTGTGCTTTAAAAAGACCCACCAAAGCAAATGGTTATTTTGAAATATTAAATGATGTTTACAACCATCCATAAATTATTTGGAATTTCAATCCCATATGTTATTAGAGGCATGAAAACTCATGTTTTTCATGTATTAAATGTTCATAATATTTACATTTAAAAAATTTAAATGTGTTTTTTGACTGTAACCTAAGCTAACAGTCAGTGACAAAACATCAGGCTTAATTCATGAAACAAGACATATTCTGTGTAAATCGTACATAAAACTACTTGCATGCAAACTATTAAACTGAATGCGACAATTTACTTAAGAATGTATTATGAAATATTTGCAAAAAATTCATGTAACAAGGCCCTACAGTGAAGGTTTACTTATAAAATTGAACAAAAAAAAGATGAACAAGTTTCAGAAGCCAAATTGTTAGAATTATGGAATGAAAACTAGCAAAATAAAGTTGTGAAAAGATAATTTTAAGTAACGTGTGATTTTTTTAAACTTTGATTGCATTAGTTTTAAATTAAAGATGTTCAATAAAATGATATACTCTAAAATAAATGGTGCTATATAGCACTAAACGTGGTTCTTGGCTCATAATAATAGGGTAACCACTTTTGGTGCTATATAGAACCATTTATTTAAAGGTGCTATACTTGCACATTTGTCAAATGGTGCTATGTAGAACCATAAGCGGTGCCATATTGCATTGTATTTATTCAATAAAAATGGTGCTAAACAGAACCAACCGTGGTTCTTTGGCTCGTAAAGCACCTTTTGAGGGGCTTAACAGTTTCTTTGTATGGCAGTGGTGCTATATAGCACCTCAATCACCCCAAAAAAACACTGAAGAACCACACAAGAGCTTAACCGGTTCTGTATATGGTAGAAGCGCTATATAGCCCCTCATACCCACCAGCACATCCACCAGCAGGAACTAGGTGCTAGTTCAGAGCTAGTGCTCTTGCCGGTTCTTAGAACCGGTTGCTTTCCCACAGGTTAGAGAGCCAATACAGAGCCAGGTCTTACGTCATAATCCGTTTCATGTTTTGGTTCACTAGCGCGGCACAACAGGCTTATTCGAGGTGTATTGGTGCCACGCAGACCGGTCAATCGATTGGCAGACAACACATTAAAGCACTCCGAGAGCGATCCAAAAGCATAAAGAGCAGTCTGCTTTCCAGTCACTCCCGCAGCACCCCGATGCCTTGCACCGACCAGACCGTGCAGCGCGGATCCATCCCGAACAAGCCCAAAACAAACTATCAACAATGGCGGACGTTACGTTTTTATTGATGTTCATGGCTTTGCAAACCTACATCGGCATCCAAACACGGCGAATCAAACGTGTTCACGTTTAGCTGTTATTTAAAATATGGCAGTTCAAAGTTTCTGTTCATCTTGTTGTTCACAGTAACCCCACCCCTCAGCCCCTGACGCAAGTGGTTCTTCCTTCTAGCCCAGCAAAGTTTTGGTGCTATTTACGAACCGCTTTTCCTGGTTCGGAGCTGGTGCTTTGGGTGTCGAAAGACAAAGAACCGGTGTGAAACTAGGCTCTGGCTACTGCTTTGGTGGAAAAGGGGTATCATCAGTCATGCCAAAGAACTGGCGAAGAACCACTGAAGCACCAAGATTTGGTGTTATATAGCACCGAAAGTGGTTCCTATATGATTGCGAGCCAAATAACCACTTTTAGTGCTATATAGCACCATTTTTTTGTAATATCCAATCATTAACACAATATATGTCTGTCTGTCTGTCTGTCATCCATCCAAAGATGTTTAATATAATTCAACTAATATCCCATCATTAATGCAACATCATGTTTATCTTTATCCACAAATCCCATTGTGCTAGTTATAGTATACTTCATGGTTCAATGTTTTTGGACAAAACAGAATTAATAGTTAATTGAAATATTTAGTTAACATTTCATTTTAAATAATTTGTGAAGAAGAACTGGGTCCTATATAAACCAAGAAAATCATTAGTTATATGTTTGGCGTTATCTTCTCCTCCAGAAAAGGTCTGACATCCACAAATCGAGGATGCCTGTAAACAACTGCTTGGCATTGTCCCTTGTGACTTCCATTGATTTAGATGTCCTGCAGGTATTCTTATTACCGAGCACAAAGCGTCAATACAGAGGCCTTCACATATGTTTGTTAATTAACAGATCAATGGTCACACAGCAAAACCCTGAAAGATGATAGATATAATATACATACAATCGGATAAAGAATACCTTCTTCATCTCAAGTATGTTTACATTAAGTAGCCTGAACATCACCTACATATTTATACGCAGGGCTCTGAAGTTATGGCGAAAGTTTGGAGTGAGATTAGGTGAGGGGTCACACAAAGGGGAGGAGTCACTCAAAGGGGAGGAGCAACTCAAAGGGAAAGAGCAATTCAAATATTTGCTGCACGCAAGTTTTTGCTAGCAGTTCAATTGTACCTATTGTTCCTAATTGACCAGCACAAATATAAATTATAACATCTGGTAAATCTGATGAAAGATAAATTAATTCTAATAAAAAAAAAAGATTTATGTATTTCAAAATACTAATTTATCAAAAATAAAAACACATTTAGCCCCAAACGAGCCAACTGAACAGCTGTACTTAATGTACAAACAGCTGTACTCAATGTACATATTGTTCACATACAGTATGATTACTGAACTTACCCTTAGCATGTATGTCAAGCTGTGTGTGTGTGCGTGTGAAAGAGAGAGAGAGACAGAGAGAGTACACATTTCAGCTTATGCTTCTTTTTTCTGTTATGTGGGAGCCCCCTACCCCTGCCATCAAGGCATCAAAATGTGCAACAAATACAACAGGAACAAAACATTAATAAGCTGAAATGTGCTCTCTCTCTCTCTCTCTCTCTCTCACACACACACACACACACACACACACACACACACACACACACACACACACACACACACACACACACACACACACACACACACACAGCTTGTCATACATGCTCAGGACAAGTTCTGTTATTCTATTGTGTGTGTGTACAGTATATACATTGAGCACTGCTGTTCAGTTTGCATGTTTGGGGCAAAATTTCTTTGTATTTTTTATACCTTTTGAAATGTGTAAAACAATTGATTTTATTTGGATGAATTTGTCTGTCTTTAATCAGATTTACCAACTGTTCCTGTGGCTCAGTGGTTAGAGCATTGCGTTAGCAGTGCAAAGGTTGTGGGTTCGATTCCCAGGGAACACATGTACTGACAAAAATATGTATAGCATGAATGCACTGCAAGTCCCTTTGGATAAAAGCATCTGCTAAATGCATAAATGTAAATGTTATATAACATCTCTAGTACTTACCTTTCAGGAAGCCAAAGCAAATTTAAAGCTTCTGGTTGCAAAGCAGGAGAGTTTTTTTGACTGCATCAATAATAATTTTGCACGGATTTGACTATATTCCCCAACATCAGCTCTCACTATATTTTCACAGGCAAGTGATCTCGTCCAGGAATCTTAAAATAGAAAAAAAGAAAATGAAGGGCTTACCTATAGCATTCATCGGATATTTCTCTTCCAACTTCACTCCATGTGCGCGCGCATCAATGTTTCTTAGTAACAAACGCCCTTGAATTTAAATGGAAACAACAACATCCTAATTTCTGATTGGCTGGTAGGTGTCATTGAGCTCCGTATAACATCTTGGTTACGTATGTAACGTCTAGGTTACGTACGTAACCCCCGTTCCCTGATGGAGGGAACGGAGACGTTATGTCGTGACGACATAGGGGATTTACTTGGAAGCCCCGAACATCTCTGACTAAGAGAAAACGCCAATGAAATTGGCTAGTGGATTTAGCATACCTGAGCCACTCCCCGTGCATACGGGTATAAAAGGGCGACAGGTGCATCCACTCATTAGGTTTTACGCTGAGGAGCCGAGACGAGTCCCTGGCAACCAGCGATGGTTCAAGATTGTGGCATGGGGACATAACGTCTCCGTTCCCTCCATCAGGGAACGGGGGTTACGTACGTAACCTAGACGTTCCCTATCTGTCGGTCACTACGAGTTATGTCGTGACGACATAGGGGTCCTATGGAAAGCGCCACAAACTGAACCCCGTCACAACCTTGTGGCATGCAGATGTTGACAAGCGAGTGCGTGACAGACAAATGCCATGCAAGAGGTTGCAACCTTCCTACCGCTCCAGTGCAAATTCGCTAACCTTGGTGCCCACCGGGACCACTGAGTACATCGCTGCTGGAGATAGCCAAGCCGCTGTTCCTTTCCCCACGGAATCGGAAGGGATTTCAACCTTCAGTGAAAGACAGCTTCAGGTCTTTCCTATTTGTTGTTTACAGCTTGTCGTAACGGCAGGGAAGCGAGCCTTCCAGAGAAGGGCGCTACAGAGGCCACATCCTGCCCGAAGGGAGGTAAAATGTGGAGACACTGATATGGACTGGCCCAGGCTTGGGGCAGTACTACATACGACTGGACTCTGGGGCAGATCCTACCTAGGAGTAGGGAGGAGGGCTGCCAGCAGAACCTGACAGAAGCTCTGTCACAGTGAAGACACGGGTTTACCGTGAGGGAAACCTTACCGTGGAAGAATACACATATGGGATTACCCGAAGGGGAATCAGACCATACGGCCACCTAGCCCAGTACAGGGGCTGACCGGAGACCCGGGCGAGCTAACACCAGTACTGGGCCTGGCGTCAGACTGCTCCGCCCAGTCTGACTGCCGGGGGTGCTTGGAGGATTCCACCAGGGTTCACCGTCCGGGGAACTGAACTGGGGGAGAAAAAGGCGCTCGTATCCCCGGGTGAGGGGGAATGGCGCAGCAAGCGTGACACCGGCCAGTTCTTCCCGCCCATTACTTACCCAACACACGGGAAGAAACTGGCTCAACGCGGAGATTGTAGAATCTTGCGAAGGTGTTCGATGTCGCCCAGCCCGCAGCTCTGCAGATGTCTGCCAAAGAGGCGCCGTGCGCCAACGCATGGGAGGAGGCAACACTCCTGGTGGAGGGACCGGCTTGATTGCATCCTTTGCCAGGAGGACAGCAATCTCCTCGCGCAAGACAGGGGCGTTCCGGACTGCCACCGACGTCTCGAGAACGCCGTTGAACTTGGGAGGTCGCCTGGCGAACTGAATCGCGTAGCCGGGTCGAATTGTGCGCGTGAGCCAGCGAGACAGGCTGGGCAGCGTGAGCCACGCCTCCAGTCGCTGTGCAAGCGGCTCCAACGGCACAATCGACGTACCTGTGGTGGTGCAGCGAAAGGGAGTAGGGGTGGATGGCACAGAAGGCGGTGCGTTCTGAGGCATCCTCACCGAACTCCCTGGGTCCCGAACGGGACTGGCCAGAGGTGCGTGGGGAGGAATGTCGTCCCCGAACCGTACTCTCTTGGCTACTGGCAAAATGGGTCGTGGGCGAGAGTGAGGAGGCAGGGCGTCGCACACTGTCGTCCCATGGACCTGAGAACCCGGAGGAAATGGAAATTGCTCTTTCTTTGAGAAGGTGGGTACCGCTGGCCCTTGGACCAGCGGCGGAACAGAAACAAAACGAAACAGAAGATTCTCCTCCCGGCCCTCCACCGGGGGAAGGAGCGGCGCTGTTCTCGCCGTCTCCTGGGAAAGAGCAAACTCCAACATCTCCGGGTTGCCCGCGTCAGGGCCGCTTCGTCGATTTCCTGGACGACTTGGGGCCTGGCTGGGACGCGGGGGGCGCCGCTCTCCTGCGAGAGGCTCGACGCACCGGCCTATGTGTCGATTCGGCCTGGGGCGGAGCAGCTCTGGAGGACGCAGGAGGGTGCCCACGGCGACGGGCAGACTGAGGCCTGGCCCCGGGGGCAGCGGTGGATGGTGCCTCACGCCGGGGCAGGATGTGCTGGATCGCCTCGGTCTGCTGCTGTACCGCCGAGAACTGCTGGGCGAAGCCCTCGACGGTGTCGCCGAACAGCCCTCCCTGGGAGATGGGGGCGTCGAGAAAGCGTGCTTTGTCGACGTCCTTCATCTCTGCCAGGTTGAGCCAGAGATGGCGCTCCTGGACCACCATGGTGGACATCGCCTTCCCGAGGGACCGCGCCGTGACTTTCGTCGCTCGTAGAGCGAGGTCAGTCGCCGTGCGCAGCTCCTGCATCAACCCCGGGTCGGTACTACCCTCATGCACCTGTTTGAGCGCCTTGGCTTGGTGAACCTGCAGGATAGCCATGGCGTGCAGGGCGGAGGCTGCCTGGCCCGCAGCACTGTAAGCTTTGGCCGCGAGAGCGGCTGTCAGTTTACAGGCCTTGGACGGGAGACGCGGACGGTTCCTCCAAGTGGCGGCGTTTCGTGGGCACAAGTGCACCGCGACCGCTCTCTCCACCTGGGGAATGCCCGTGTACCCCCTGGCCACTCCGCCGTCGAGGGTAGTGAGGACGGAGGAGGCAGACGAGCGGCTTCTGGCCGTGAAAGGGGCCATCCACGAACTCGTCAGCTCCTCATGCACCTCCGGGAAGAAAGGCACCGGGGCAGGGCGCGGTTGTGAGCCGCGCCCCGCTCCGAGAAACCAATCGTTCAGCCGTGAGGGCTCGGGACTGGGCGGTCTGTTGACCTCCAGCCCGATGCTCACGGCTGCCCGGGCAAGCATGGCCGTCAGCTCTGGGTCCGGTGCGGCGGTGGCGACAACACCCGAGGGGGGCAGCCCCACCGCACCTTCATCCTCAGAGGACGTGAACCCATCCCCCGATGCTGCGATCGACATCCTATCTACAGATGGCGCACCGAATTAAATGCTGGGCGCCCCGTGGGACAGACCAGCGAAATCACCCGGGAACCGGACGGGATGTTCGCTGCGTGAGGAGTAAGAGGTCCGTGGGGGCGTGCCCGGCGGAGAGGCTCTTACCGTAACCCTCAGATCTCCAAGAGCGTCAGCCGGCGATCCTCTGCTCGAGCCAGAGAGATCAGCACGGGTGGCGGCAGAGGGTGCCAATCCTTTCATAAAGGAAAGGCGAGATTGCAGCGAAATCATGCTCATACGCCCACAACAGACGCATGAGTCATCCAAGAATGCAGCTTCAGCGTGTCGGCGGCCCAGACACTGAAGACAACGATCGTGTCCGTCATCCGCAGACAGAAAACGACCGCAACCAGAAGGACACGGACGAAACGGCATCTTGAAAAAGACGCGATCGTCCGTGATTTGCTCTTTTAGAATTTACTCTCTCAGTTGAAGTGCCCAGGGGAATCGCTGATGAGAGGGACTCTGCTGATCGCACCGTTACGCCAACCGGGAACAAAACAAAGATGAACGGCTTTGTGGAGATCAGCACTCTTCTCATCCACTCGGCTCCGAAGCAAAAATCTAATGAGTGGATGCACCTGTCGCCCTTTTATACCCGTATGCACGGGGAGTGGCTCAAGTATGCAAAATCCACTAGCCAATTTCATTGGCGTTTTCTCTTAGTCAGAGATGTTCGGGGCTTCCAAGTAAATCCCCTATGTCGTCACGACATAACTCGTAGTGACCGATAGATAGGGAACCACAGTTCCCTGAATAGGGAACGAGATGCTGTGGTGATGTCACCGTATGGGAACACCCTTGGGTGTGACGAATGTCTGAAGCCCTGTACCATCCCGCCAATCTTATTGGCCAAATAGCACTTGGCACCGCCTTACACATGCGTAAGCATAGTATACCTGCGTGCCGCATGCTATTTCACTCAGATTTCATGAACTGAGGAAACGCTATCAAGGTACGGAATGGCCTGAACCGCAGCATCTCGTTCCCTATTCAGGGAACTGTGGTTACATAGTACATACGTAACCTAGATTACGAGAATGAGCTCGAACTCCTAAAGGCGAAGCAAGCCTGCGCGCCTCATAAGCTAAATATATAGCCTCAACCAGCCAATGGGAAATGCGTTGCTTTGTGACAGCACAACCTTTATTTTTATTCCCAGAACAGACGAACAGTTGGTCGGAATCACGCCATTGGGCTATACGATCAAAATAGATCTTCAGTGCCCTCACAGGACAAAGGCTTAGATTATCTAACCGCATGCGGAGAGAGCTTCCAAGACCACCTGCTGGAAGAGAAAAGGGATCGAAGCGACCTCAGGAACATAATCAAGCCTTGGAGCTCGCTGTAGGACAGGGAGCTGCATCTCTCCTGTCCGCCAGGAGGGAGAGATCCGCATGTGTCGGGCAATAAATCTTCCGACTCAGAGGCCGCGGTGGACAAAACGTCGTCGTCATACAGACTGCAGCCGAAGGAGATTGCACCGTAGGCCTCTAGAGTGGGCCGTAGTTCCTCGTTGGCGGCAACAACGGGCTCCACAAAGTTTTCGCTGATATCTTGCACTCGAGTGGGGAAGAGCGAGCGGAATAGAGAACTTCAGCGCATCACTGTCCTCACAGTCCGGGTCGCACATGTCGCCCCAAGCCGACACCTCGCGCAGCGCTTCGGGATTATAGAATTCTAAATAGCATGCGGCACGCAGGTGTACTATGCTTACCCAAAGGTGTTCCCATACGGTGATGTCACCGCAGCATTGAAGTGAGCTATGAAGGGGAACTTGAGACAGCTATGAACTCGGGAGAGAACTTACCTCCGTATTCCCTCATCTATTAATTGTATATAGCGGGACAAGTTATCCCGTCTCAGCGTGAGAAATATGTGTGAACTCATTGAAATGCGTGAGTCTCATGGTGAATGCATAAGACTTGAGAGCCCTAGGCAATACACAAATCCAAACAGGCAAATAAATACAAGTTTGTTTGAAGGACATTTAAGTATTGACCAATCACAGACTGCCGTACTGAATGCTCCCGATAAGTGGCAGTGTTGTGCCGTGCCAATGCAAGTTCCCTGATCTAAGCTGTGGAAATGAGAAATGTGTTAAGGTGGAGGGTGGACACAATTATGATAAAGTCACTGGATTTATTTGACAATGCAATAAAGCATAAAATAAATAAATAAAACATGATACAAATAAGTGTTGGTATTTCTGGAGTGAAAGATGAGTGCCTTGGGGTGATTGCTTTGGCTGAGTTGAGCAAATGAGGCGCTCTCTCTCCCTCTCTCTCCAAAAATGAGCTCTGTGTCAGTATTCAGTCGGTATTCTACTTCTGGAACATAAAATCACAAATATATGACATTACGTTACATTATGATGATTTTCTAGCTATCTAACAATTTACACAAATTTGTGTTTAATGAACATTGCCCTACAATGAATGTTTCCTTACAAAGTCAAATAGAAGGTAAACAAGTTTCAGGAGCCAAACTGATAGAAATTATGGAATAAAAACGAAAGTTGTGAACAGATGACATTGAAGTAAAATGTGAGTACATTTCTGAAACACTGATTACACTAGTTTTTTTTAAATAAAGATGTTTATACAAAATAAAATCCATAATATCCCATTATCTATCTATCTATCTATCTATCTATCTATCTATCTATCTATCTATCGTCTGTCTGTCTATCTATCAATACATAAATACCATTTGGAAATTATATATTCATGAGCTCTGGAGGTTCTCATTTGAAATGAGCAATGATTAACATACATTCATTTCCCTACCATCTACATTGTTCATTTTCTTTCCATCAGTAGGGATTCAAGGCAGCTTTGAGAACACTTGAAAGAAAATGAGGGGAATGCAGAGAGAGAGAGAGAGAGAGAGAGATAGGATTGGATTGGATTGAGTGACTGTATATTTCTTATATAGGCCATGTGTGTGCGTCTTGAGCGAGAGCTGCAGACAGAAGGCATTTTAATGACATCCATCATCACGGATAAACACTTGTTCGATTATATAGATGCCTCAAGATGCAACATAACTGCATGTACCTCACTGTGAGCACTTGCCAATCACCGATTGATTTTTTATGTCTACATGTGTGCATACCTTCTGCATCAGAGTGCAAAACCTTACTGATTTGATATACATTATCATTTCCATAAAGCCAACTATCACTGCTGATTTGTTGACACATTGTAAAGGTGTTGATTGAGTTTGAATATCCTGACAGCTGTAAAGTAATTTCAGCTTAGTAGTTCCACTCTGCACCGAAGTTGTGTCAGCATGTCTATATATATATATATTAGAGGTGGGCATAATTTTTTTAATCTAGATTAATCTAGATTAATTTTGGAATTAATCTAGATTAATCTAGATTAAAATGGCTCATTTGAATTCTGCCGAAGGCATTCAGAATATGTGTGCTACCCAAATAATGACTAAAAGTAAGTCTTTGAGAACGGGTTTCTCAAGCCAGGTGGCGCATTAGACCAGGGGCTCATCTCCTGTTTCCAAAATGCATCACAAACTTTAATCTCTTCCCGTCCCACTCCCACGAAAAAACTGGAGGAAAATCCCGTTCCACTCCCGGAAGAATGACTCCCATTCCCTCCCACTCCCGTGTTGTTGTTTTTTTATTTATTTTTTTATAACTGTCAATTACAGTAAAAATATAGTACAGATCACAGCGTGCCCACCTTATTAGTTGAATAAAAACCCAAAATGTCGTTTTTGTTATTATATTGAACTGAAAGCCATCTTATGCACAGTGTTGCACAGATTAAATTTCATGTAAATCATCCATGCTAACACACACGTCTTCTATTTTTATTTTTTAGACATTTCACTCTCTATAGATATATTTTTCAAAGACGGATTTTCGAAGTTTCTCGCTCAAGTTCACATGAGACCTAAAGCGCATCCTGTTTGCTTAAAAGCGCAACGTTTCGTTGTTATTCTGAGTGCACACAAATAAACGTAGAGTCTTTACAGATTCGAAAGATGTATTAGGCTACTTTTATCTGTATGACCAAGAATGACGGAGATTTTAAGAGCAAGTGAGCGCACCGGAGCCTGTCCTGCTGCAAACGCGCTTCCACACAAACACTTCAATAGCGCACGTTTCTCTAGGTTAACATCATATTGAGCGGCCATGTAAAGTTGCTACTACATACATCTTTCAGATGAAAAGCCATATTTGAGGTTGATGAATGATAGGTGAGCGTTTGGATGTCCTGCCCGATTGTATTACCACATAGACCAGCCGTTAACAATCTGTCCATCACGGACTGCGAGCCTCTAGTTCGAAGACTCGTTCTCGCCCTCTACAGTGCAATTCAGCTAGGTATACATCCGCGCTAAAATATCAGGGTGAAAGTCATCATAGCTTGCGTAGTATAGACCCAGCTCCCAACCCAACTTTGAGAATAGATTAACGGCGATATTTTTTTTATCGCCGATAAGAGTCTCGCGTTAACGCAGCACGTTAACGCCGATAACGGCCCACCACTAATATATATATATATATATATATATATATATATACAATATATTCCTCATATTTCCACCTTCTAAAACAATTACATATTCCATAAATGTAAACCTGTTTAATATCGTGCAGAAAAATTATATAAATTCCCCATTTCAAAGAATGACCCCAGGATTTCCATGCGGCAATATTTTCCTCTTTTTTTTTACTCATCTCTGTCTCTTTATGATGTTCATTGTTTAAATGGGAAGAAAAATGGAAGGGGTCTCAGAAGCAAGCGGAGATGCTTTCTTGGGGCTGCATGGATGCACATGATATGAAAAGCAAAATTAAATAAAGGCTGATTGTGTTCAGGGGATTATATCGGGGTTAGTCCTGCACGCTCGGCTGGAAACATGACAGCACAAGAATAATTAGCTCACCTGCAAATATTCCTAACTCGCTTACACTGGCTGACTCCAGTGACCACCCTGATGGAAGGAAGGGAGTGTGTTTGTGTATATATATATATATATATATCTGTAAGTGTGTAAGAAAGCAAAAGGTAACCCCAGGAGCTCAAAGACCCCTGCAGTGAGAACAGATGTCCTACCGCAACCTATAGCAGCCTGTGATTGACCTCCATGAGAACGGGCTGTCTTGCAATAGCACCTGCCCTTGCTCACGGGGAGGCGGAAAGGAAGTCATTTTAATTGGAGTATTACTTACGGGCCAGTGATTCATTAGGCCTTTAACCTTATCGTATATTATGTGCATTTTGGAGAATGTCCTGGAAAACATCTGAAGAGGTAAAATGGGACATGGATATGTATTTATTTTACTGTAGGAAGCGGATTGGTTTACATTCACTTTTACAAATAACCAAGCTCTCTGGTAGGGCCCTTAGAGTCCACACTTAAACGCCATCTGATTTTTCCCCCAGCATATATGCATACCCCAGATAACTGCACCAATTGCAAAGCAATAAGAACCTCTGGTGGGATCTTTACCCTCCACAAAGACTTCCGATGGGGATTTCGGCACTGAGATCTGAAAAACGAGAGACACTTTTAAAATAATGAATTATTTAAAAGAAATGTCTACAATAGTGTCTTCAAGATATAATTTGGCAGCATTTCAATGAATATATTTGCACACGATTTTCTTAATTCAAATTTTTATCTATAAAAAATATATCTAACAATTTGCATATATAATTATTTTAAATAAAAATGTACATACACAGTACAGTGGGGTCTTGCAAATAAAATTAATGTATATAAAATGTATATAAAATCATATGTACACAATCATATATGTGCTTTTTCAATTAGTCTTCACTCTCCATCATTATAACTTCCGATGGGAATTTCACTGCAGAAATCTGAAAGAAAAAAGCTGCTTTTCTGGCATTAATAAAAATAAATCACTACAATACTGTTGTCAAGATATTTTTTTGGCATCTTTAAAGATTTCCTTGATTTAAATTACTTATGTATTTAATTTTAAGAGGCTTTAAATCAATTAATTAATATTTTTTAAGCAATTTTTATTTAACAATATTCGCATAGAAACATACACATATTTCAAATCTATTTATGCATACATACAGTACAAACAGGTCCACAAATAGTGAAATTCTCTTTGTATATAATACTATATATATATATATAATAATAAATGTGCATATTTTACATTAAGAAGCTGGTTTATATTATTTTTTACAGATTACCCGGCTCTTAATCAGGCCCCTTGGAGCCCTCACATAAGTGCCATCCGATTATTCCCCCAGTCACCACAATGAATCCCAAAGGGAATTTCACCAGATGCGTGCTATTTCTCTGCCATTATATTTTCTACGATAAATGTGCATTTTTTTGCATATTGACGATTCCCTTACTTTAAATTGTTTAATTATGTGATTTTAAAGCTGTCAAAAGCATTCATTTTTGAATTGTTGATCTATGTACATTTGTAGATACTGGACGATTTTGCCAATTGTTTCGCATCAACACCCCATGCAGATAAACTTTATTTTTTCCCATTTGTTCTCTTCTCCTAAACATTGATACATCTCTTCTTACACCAGCTTCAAGAATTGTAGCTGAAGGTTCAAAATAATGACAGAAAATTATCTGTCACATCGAGCTGCACAACAAGGGCCAATACTCCAAAACGTCACAACACATTTCTCTTAATATCCAGCGTGTGCTTGAGCAGACCCACAGGACAGACGGAAATGGAAAGCTCTTGTGCTGAAATTATGTTTTCTGAATCGCAAGAGTGGGTCTTCTCCAAATCCATAATGCTTTTCTGTTTCTGATATAACCGCGCTGACTCAGAGCGGAATATTTGCTTACAGCTTGCTCGACAAACAAGTGCGCTGTTACTTTGGAGGCTGAGTCTAGTTAACCCCACAGTGTAGATGTGATTGCTCTTAAGCAGACGAGCCAGGATTTCAGCGGCGAGTTTGACCTAGGAATGAAAGTTCAGTCATATAATGCTGTGATTTCAACCATATCTGTCTTAGTATGCCTTGTGTTTGCATTTTTTATCCTAAAAGGATAATTTTCTTGTCTTTCAAGACTTGAATTGTGTGTCAGTGCATTCGTATTCAAAATCTGAGCTGTTTTTAACATACATATCTCTTATTCTGTTTCTCATAACAACTCTTTTGTTTATGGCATTTACGTGTTGCTTCCTAGCTATAAATTGTTTTAAAAACAATGGCACAATACAACATTTAATTTAAAGGAATAGTTTACCGAAAAACAATGGAAATTTGCTGAAAATGTATTCACCCTCAGGCCATCCAAGATGCAGATGAGTTTGTTTATTCAATGGAACAGTTTTGGATAGATTTAGCATTACACATCTTGCTTACCATAACATTAACTGATGGACTGGAATAGCCTACTGTGATGTTTTTATGAGCTGTTTGGACTCTCATTCTGATGGCACCCATTCACTGTAGAGGATCCATTGATGAGCAAAATATGTAAGGCTACATTTCTCCAAATCTGTTCTGACGAAGAAACAAACTCATCTACATCTTGGATGGAATGAGGGTAAGTACATTTTCAGCAAATTTTCATTTTTGGTGAATTGTTTCTTTGATTGTGAAAGTAGGTGTTATCATGTGTTGCAGTTTTGTTCAAACTGGTGGAAAATTTGATTCACGTTAACAACCCCCACACACACCCACATAAAAGCATCTGTGACCTCTTGTTCAATTTTAGCCTTACATGTGCCGTATCAGAATAGCTTCCT
Source organism: Oxygymnocypris stewartii (assembly GCA_003573665.1). NCBI lineage: Eukaryota > Metazoa > Chordata > Actinopteri > Cypriniformes > Cyprinidae > Oxygymnocypris > Oxygymnocypris stewartii. The sequence goes on from QVTF01016189.1 coordinate 3,202,864, forward strand.
TATCGTTTTCATTACTGAGTTCAGAGCACCTTGGAAGGAGATTGATGGCAGGTTTATATATGGTTTCCTCAAAAGTTTTGATGTTTATTTATAACATGAGTTTCTCTGTTGTGCCGTTTTGCTGCTTGGCTTTATTGTTCTTGTGTAAGTCAGATTGGTTGAGGTCAGAAACGCTTGTAGCAATAACACAGTCCCTGGAGTCAGACTGTACCGTGACCTAATTTAAAATATTTTGCAATTTATCCGTGAGCTAAAGTATAGTCTATGATTTGTAACCTGTTCATCATATCTGTATTTCTTTACAATTAAAATAATTAGTTACATGCAAAAATATTATATATATATATATATATATATATATATATATATATATATATATGCATACAGTCATGTGAAAAAGTTAGGGCCATAAACTATAACAAAATACGGATGATGCGTTTCCGTTTCATTTAACTATAGAAAAGTGAAGCGAATGCATCTCAGTATGGCTGCTGTCATCTTGAGTATATTACACCATTTGGAGCCCGAGTCTGCACAATAGAGATTAGTTTGGAACCCGAGTCTGCACAGTATTGTCGCCAGGTCGAGCCGCGGAATCAAACTCCCGCCCAAACTCCTGCAGACCCAATCAACCATAACAACACGCCCCATTTTTATAGCATCAAATTACTAGCTAAAATCAAACTTATCACAAAAACGAACAATTGAACATACACTGACCAAAATTATAAATGCAACACTTTTGTTTATATTCTTAAAAACATAACCTACTGAGATAGATTTAAGAATCCATATGTATTTTATTCAGGCAAATTCAGTTATTTTGGCTTATTTATTTCCTATATATTTTTGGTGCATCTATACATATAGTACCTTGGACAGCTACAGTACCACTCCTTCCAACCTCCAGTACAAAGTCTGCAATCCAAATACACATTAAAATAAAAATCTGATTTGCCTCAGCGGGCATAACAACACACGTATCTGTTCTTGAGTTGGGCAGGCTGGCATAAAATTACAAAACAAGCCGGAGACGCCTGGGTTTTGAATTGAAAAGTGTAATTATTTCCTCATTGTCCAAAGAGTCTGCAAGTTCACGTTCCATGGATAATAGCGACATGTTGTTGTGCCTGTGTGTGGACATGGACGACCTTAAGCGTGTCTTTATTCGATGTGCAGTGGAAAAAAGTATCTCAACAGTGCATGCAGTCATTGGTAAAGTCACCATGACTCTCAACAATGCATTTATGTTAGAAACAATGTCCATAGGGCAGCTGTCTAGCACTTCCACAAGTGTAGGGTATCTCTGTTTTTCTGTTTGCATTTTCAGATTGAAATGTTGAATAAAGACTGTGAATTCTGCATCTTCAACAGCAAGTCCATAGAGCCTGCATGTTGGTTCCAGTGATTCTCGTCTGCCAAATAACGTGGATCCTGGCAGGCAGGCAGCTGATGTTTTCATGATGCTCTATGTGTTCAGTTGGAATCGTTTGTTCATCTCTGAAATCTGTGCATCCAAAACAATGTTCCAGATATGTCTGAGATCAGTGTCACTTTTAACACTTGCAGTCTTCCCCAGTGTGCTAGTGATTACAGAATCGGAAAACTTACTAGGCCACTTTCGCTTACGAGATGATGAGACATCCCACTCCGAAATGTCATGCTTGGTCATTAGTTCTTCAGACAACTTCATGACTTTCTCAAAATCTCCCTCGGAATTGTCTCAGAATTTGACCAAGTTCAGTTTGAGATTTTCAATTAGACTGATTGTGTATGTGACGGAGAGTATGGAGCTCTGCAAACCCCTGGTTGCAAATTCGGTAGTTTCAAAAATCCAAACATCCCCAGCAAAAATAGAAACTTATTCCTTTGAACCTGATGCAACAGAGAATCTGCTTCAAATTTGGTCTTGCCGTTTTTCTCTGAAAACTGGGCTAGCATTTCCAGAATTACATCTAGCAGTTGTAGCACTTTACTTACAGAACTTGCTCTAGAACTCCAGCGGGTGTCTGAGGGTTGCTCGAGCTCCAAAGGTTGTCGATGTTGTTGATCTTTTTCTGAATTTCCAGGAAGATAGCATGACTCTGAGCTCCATTAGTGAATGTACGCAGAGAGTTTAAAGTTAAAAAAAATGTGCTTATGTGTCCAGATGCTGAGGCTACCGTGGACAAAACAAGATTTAGTCTGTGAGAGCAGCAATGAACATAGATGGTGTTGGGAAATGTTTGTTTTAAGTTTAAACAGACACTTCCATGGCTCCCTGACACCACAGCTGCCCCGTCAAAACCAACAGACCAACACACAGAAGTGGGTCTAGTTCTAATGGCTCAAATAACTGTAGTATTTTTTCTGATATTACAGCAGCAGTCAGGTCCGATGTGTTCATGAATCCAATCGCCCTTTCCTTATTAACTCCTGCATGAAAGTAGCGTACACAGCTACCAGTCCTTGTTTGGACATATCTTTGTACTCATCTGCCAAAATGGCATAATAAGTATTAGGAACGTGTAGTTCTTGTCTTATTTTCTGGAATAGCACTGTTACTGCACATTCGAGAAGTTCATTCTGCACGTCAGGGCTCATGAGTGTTGAATTGCGCGGAAGCTCTTTAAGCCTTGCCTCAATGGCCGGGTCATATTTGGACAACAATTTAAACATTTCTAGAAAGTTCTAAGATTTTTTTGAGATGTGGTTGGATTGCCTTTTCATTTATTTCAGACAAGTCTGAAGCCTTGCGACAGTGACCCACTTGCGCGGTCATTTCCAGATGCAGATCCTACCTCCACTGGGCCATAATCCTGCGGCGGAATGGGCTGCTGAGTTGATTGCTGACACTCCAGTAAAGGACCAGCAACATATGAATTGTTGTCGGCTGAGCATTGCGTACTACCTAATGGTTCGGAATCTAAAAGTATCCACTGTGGCTGTTGCATCAGCCTATTCTGAACTAACGTTAGCTGACGTAATGCTAGCATTATCGGTTGTCCTTAGCTACAGGCTGGTGAATGAGTCCTCTCGCGGGTCAACACGAGGTTTTAGGAAATAATCTTTAATAGAATTGTGCTTAAACATCGCTGCTAGCTAACACATAACTGCAAAATACAATGTGTGAAAACACAAACTCACACTCACGAAATGGCTCAGGCAAGATAACCACTAACCGTCTTACACAGATGTCAATCAAATTCTCCAAGCATTTCTGAACAAAAATCACATTTTATTATTATAAGATTTGAGATGGCACAGTGAATTGATGTTTGTAATTATATTGAACGCAATGAAATTTAATGAATAAAGCAAAATTTTATAAATAAATATATTTTTTGTAATAACTGGGTGGGCCTTTGCCCGTCCGCTGGCTACGCCCCTGTTCTCTCATTATTTTTGTTAATCCATTTAGAGTCTAGATAATCAGCATTTTCAAGCTTCATAAATATAGTTATTGTAGAAGTAATACATTTCAATATTTATATATTAATAAATCTTAAATTACATGATAGCGAACATGTCTGTTCAGAAGAAAATATTGGTCTCCCAGATTTGCAATGGAGGACAAAAATTAAGAGAATATTAAATATTTATTTTTGATCCAAAAATTTGAAGAGTTTGTATGGGTCTGGAACAACATGGGGAGAGTAAATTATGACCATTTTTATTTTTTGGTGAACTAACCCATTAAAGCACAGCCCTCCACGTACATGGACATTTGTGAGGTATGTGAATGTCATGTCTGTTTTTATGTTTCAGTAAAGAAGAAACTTTCTGAAATAAATATATTTATTGAAACAATATTACATGCCTTCACACTAGTGCTGCCATTATTGCATTCTTGAGCGCTGTGGTAGACAGACATTAAACAACCACACAAAGTGACCACACCAAAAATCTAAATGGATAGTTAAATTATTTTTTTTTCTCTTATAAGGCCACTGATGAAGAACAGGCGGTGACTGGGATGAAGGATGGTCAAAGAGGATAATTTCCCCCAAATTGATGCAACAGTGGTTTTAAAGAAGGATGCTGCCCTGGATGTTGTAAAAGATGTCACATGCTCTGCTGGATGGGGCTTCTCCATGACTACATAAATTATACTAAAGAGATCATAACAATTGGCAGTGATACATGATCTGTATTCATGGACTATGAAACAAACTGTAAGTGTATAATTTGTAAAAACAAATGTTAAATGCTTGTTCTGTGTTGTTTAGTAGAAATGGAGTCTACACTCAGTCATTCATACACATGCTCACATTCTTTCACACACATATGCTTCTGTTAAACATTATACTATCAGTGTTAATGTTGTGGTTTATTTGTGTACTCTCATTCCAGAATAGCCTGTAAAGAACTTAAATTGTACAATTATTGTATAATAGTGTTTTTGTATATTTTTATACAATATATACAATTTACCTAAATTTACCAATTTACCAAAATGTATTTAAAAGTTGTATTCAACAAATGTTCAATGCTTCATTTATAAACTCTGTAGCTGTTAATGCCATAATTTTCTGCATTTCTTCTTAACATGCATGTTACTTTCTGACTGTTTTCTCTTGTTGTTTTTAATAAATATTTACCTTTTGATACTCATTCTTTGTGTGTAAAAGTTATTTTAAAATGAGCAAGATTTGTAGGTTTAATGCCTAGCTCCATTTGGGTTCATTTTAGCCTAGCAATGTAGTAATTTTAAACCATAAAAAAGCAATCCAGCCTGCTGGGTGTAGTGAGGAGTCAGGGGCATTCGGATCCATTTGCAATGTTTATTGAAAACGTAGTACAACCAGGCAGGGATCTAACAACAGCGTCAAGGATATAACAGATAAACAGAATCAAGGTCGATTACCAGGCTTGGGTCAGGGCAGGCAGCAGGCAGGAAACAGGTCGGTAACAAAGCAGAGGGTCAACAGATACACAGGCAGAGTCAATCGGGAATAAACGCTCAGAGTTGCTAGACAAGCTAAACAATAATTCGCGATGAATGAGAGTCTGGAACCAGTTTATATAGAGGGTGAGATTGGGAACACCTGATGGTGATTAGACCGAGGTACGGGGCATATGGGTAATGTAGTCCAAAATAGAGTCAGTACTCAGGAGAAGGTGCCCTCCGGTGGCCATTGGAGAGAGCCACAGAGGCCTGGGTCGTGACACTGGGTTAAACATAATAACCCAAATTGTTGGGTTAAAATAACCCAGCTCTGGGTTCGTCCCTTTTTGACCCCGCGCTGGGTTGCCAAAATAACCCAAATTGGGTTGTTTTCAACCCAGCAGATTTTAGAGTGTAATGAAAGTATTAATTAAAAGTATTAATTTCTTGCGTTGTTTTTAAATCTTTCTTACCTCAGATTTTTTAATGGTAGTTTCTGAAAAAGTATTAAGCTGTTTTCTTCATTTCTTTAAATTATTTCATGATGTTACTGTTTTACTGTATTTTTGAACAAATTAGTGAGCATAAATGGACACCACATACAGGTGCATCTCAATAAATTAGAATGTCGTGGAAATGTTCATTAATTTCAGTAATTAAACTCAAATTGTGAAACTCGTGCATTAAATAAATTCAGTGCACACAGACTGAAGTAGTTTAAATATATATATTTTTTTCATTGTGATGATTTTTGCACACATTTAACAAAACCCCACAAATTCAACAAATTAGAATATGGTGACATGCCAATCAGCTAATCAACTCAAAACACTGGCAAAGGTTTCCTGAGCCTTCAAAATGGTCTCTCAGTTTGGTTCACTAGGTTAAACAATCATGGGGGAGACTGCTGGTCTGACAGTTGTCCAGAATAAAATCATTGACACCCTTCACAATGAGGGTAAGCCACAAACATTCATTGCCAAAGAAGCTGGCTGTCCACAGAGTGCTGTATCCAAGCATGTTAAGAGAAAGTTGAGTGGAAGGAAAAAGTCTGGAAGAAAAAGATGCACAACCAACCGAGAGAACCTCAGCCTTATGAGGATTGTCAAGCAAAATCGATTCAAGAATTTGGGTGAACTTCACAAGGAACGGACTGAGGCTGGGGTCAAGGCATCAAGAGCCACCAAACACAGACGTGTCAAGGAATTTGGCTACAGTTGTCGTCAGAGGCGTCTTACCTGGGCTTAGGTGAAGAAGAACTGGACTGTTGCCCAGTGGTCCAAAGTCCTCTTTTCAGATGAGAGCAAGTTTTGTATTTCATTTGGAAACCAAGGTCCTAGAGTCTGGAGGAAGGGTGGAGAAGCTCATAGCCCAAGTTGCTTGAAGTCCAGTGTTAAGTTTCTACAGTCTGTGATGATTTGGGGTGCAATTTCCTCTCTTGGTGTTGGTCCATTTTGTTTTTTGAAAACCAACATCACTGCACCCGTTTACCAAGACATTTTGGAGCACTTCATGCTTCCTTCTGCTGATCAGCTTTTTAAAGATGCTGATTTCCTTTTCCAGCAGGATTTGCCACCTGCCCACACTGCCAAAAGCACCAAAAGTTGGTTAAATGACCATGGTGTTGGTGTGCTTGACTGGCCAGAAAACATACCAGACCTGAACCCCATAGAGAATCTATGGGGTATTGTCAAGAGGAAAAAGAGAAACAAGAGACCAAAAAATGCAGATGAGCTGAAGGCCACTGTCAAAGTGCCAAACAGAGCATCTCAGTGTTGTATGGTAATTTATTAAATCAGGACTGCAAAGCTCTACAGAGAGTCGTGCGCTTAGCTGAGCGCATCTCAGGGTCTGCTCTCCCCTCTCTGCAGGACATCTACCTCAAACGCTACAAAAGCAGAGCTGCAAAAATCCTCAAAGACTCAAATCACCCCGGTAACCATCTTTTCTGTTTACTGCCATCTGGAAAGCGCTTCAAGAGCATGATGGCAAAAACTGAAAGACTGAGGAGGAGCTTCTTACTTCAGGCCATCAGGCTCCTTAACACAAACTCAGTTTCATAAACATTTACAAGACTCATTTATTAACTGTAAAACATTCACTATTCTCATCATCCGTATTGCTGCTATGTGTACATACCCGGTACAACCCGTTTGCACATCCCTCTTGCACATCCCTGTTCATATTACTATTTATTAAGTCCCAGTATACTGTTTTGCACATCTTATTTGTTTTGCACATCTTATCGGTTTTGCACTTTTTATTCTATTGCACATTTTACTCTTTATTTCTCTTCTTTTTTTTACCTATATTTATATATATATATGCTCTTGTGTTGTGTTACTTTATTTAATTTAATTTTTTTTGCACTGTCCACTGAGCGGACCTGATTTGATTTACATTTCACTTCTGATTATACCCTGTATAATTTAGTATGTGACGAATAAACAAACCTTGAACCTTGAAGAAACCTGGGCTTCCATACCACCTCAGCAGTGCCACAAACTGATCACCTCCATGCCACGCCGAATTGAGGCAGTAATTAAAGCAAAAGGAGCCCCTACCAAGTATTGAGTACATATACAGTAAATTAACATACTTTCCAGAAAGCCAACAATTCACTAAAAATATAATTTTTTTAATATTCTAATTTGTTGAGATCGTGAATTGATGGGTTTTTGTTAAATGTGAGCCAAAATCATCACAATTAAAAGAACCAAAGACTTAAACCACTTCAGTCTTTGTGCATTGTATGTATTTAATACACAAGTTTCACAATTTGAGTTGAATTACTGAAATAAATTAACTTGTCCACGATATTCAAATTTATTGAGATGCACCTGTATATTTTTTCCAAACTTTAGCCAAATAAAATAAATAAAATAGAGTATTTTCACATTTCTGTCATGGGTGGGGAGAGACAAAGACTCAAGTGCCGACAGAGCAGGAGGTCAGCAGGGTGGAGCAGAGAACCACCTCTTGAGAGGAGCGGGCCCTGGAGCGGACTCTGAGGGCTCAGAAGCTTTGTGTGCAGACACCGCCGCCTCGGGAGGGACATTGGGTGGACCATGACTCCCTCACCGACATCAGCAGAGGATCCTCCACGCTGCATCTCAGCCCAAGACGCCCCAAGAATGAACACAAGTATCTGGAAGCAGCCAGAACGATCCGAGGTGATTCTGGAATGACAGAACATACTGGGAGGGGGGGCACCCTCCAGCAGTTCCACCTACTTCAAATAAATGATGTGGTCGACCATCTCCCAATAGGCCCACATATGAGGGTGCTCTCTCCAATCCCTAGCCCCTGGCCTGCATGGAAGAGATCTTCAGCTTATCGCCCAAAGGGACGATTGTCTTGCGGCCAGGGATGCGGCCAACTGGCTGTGGTCTGATTCCTCTATTGTCTGGGAATAAAAAAGATTCCCATCGCCGCCGAGTCTTCAAGTGGCTGTTTGGTTCTGTCACAGGTAGGATGAGACGAAGACTCAAGTGCTGGCAAAAGTGGGTCTTTTAGTAATAAAATGAAACAAAAACCACCCCGAGGGGGGAAAACAGGCAGGCAGGCAGATATAACACACCTACGATGTAACATCTGACATTAGACAACAAAACAGCACAGGACTGCAGACACCAGGAGAATAAATGGGGAGACAAATGAGGAGGGTAACGAGCAGGACACAGTAATTGAAACAATAATGAGATAACAAGAAGTGCGGGGTCAGACAATAGACAGGAGAGCACATGGCACCAACAACAAACAAAAAGCCATGTGCTCAAACAAACACACAAAGACATCTGGTGGCCAGCCAGAGCACACCAGCAGGACCGTGACAATTTCAAAAAGATTACCAGTTTTAACAGGTCAAGGTCAATTTTTACCCCTAGTGTTTCTCATTTCCTCTTGTGGAAGGCATTTTTACACATCAAAATTTTATTTTAACAAGTCGAATTCACACATTCCTCTTTCCGCCATGAAATGTAACTCACAAACTAATGAATACTTAGTATCTAACAGTGGTGAAAAGAGTACAGAAAATTTTTCCTTAAGTACAAGTACTGTTACATTGCTGAAATAATACTCAATTATTATTTTAAGTAAAAGTACTGGTGTCAAAACAGTACTTAAGTAAAATTACAAATTACTCTTCTCAAAAACCACTAGTTACTAGTTTTTGGATGGCGATATTTAATGATTTCATTCATGTCAAAACTCTATGTGGATAATAGCTGCTTTGAACAAAACCCACTTTTAACTTATTAGCAAACTACGTAGATTAGTTGTCATGATATAAGACTTTCTAACTTCAGTACCTTGAAAAATATCAGTATTAAGGTCCCCATGAACCTGGAAGTTGCAACTGACCTCAGTGTTGTGATGCATTTTCAAGTGAAACAGAATATTGAATAAAGGGAGGGGTTTTATTGTGGCACACTTCTCCACCTCTTGCTCTTAGCAGAATCAGATTCACGGTTAAGTGGTTAAGGATATCTGCTTGTTACGTCTGACATCATGCTTCACTGCTTCTGGATCCTAACGCTCTGCCAGATGCCCCAAGACAACACCAAACTGTGCTAATATACACCCACAATATCATGTAATAATGAAAAATGATAACCCTAACCTTTATCTCCATACTGAAAACCCTGATGGCCAGACAGTGATTCAGCTTAAATATTAGTGTCTGAGACACTGTGAGCACAGAGACTGTAGTGTGCAGAGCAAATGTTTAAATGCTTAGCTTAAATATGTAATATTAACTAACTAGTGCTCCTAAATGGCTGTTGAGTTAGTATTCTCATGTGAAAGGAGTAGAGGCTTGGACCCGGAAACAGTATTCCTTACGTCATGATTTAACAAGAGGATTCTCCCCAAGCTGTCAAACCGACGTCATCAGAGTCAGAACGCCATTCCCGAGCAGATGCAAATTTTCAGATTTTGATTATAGATTACGACGGCTGACAAAAAATGTTTTTCGGTGTATTGACTTGCACTTTAATAGTTCACCACAAGACTAGTAATGTGCACAAAAATATTAAGTAGGGTCATTTTTTTGATTTCATGAGAACTTTAATCATTTTTAATACCACTGGCAAAACTACCACATACTGTATACTGCCATATAGGTATTTTAATATCTCAATTGTATTTTTGTACATCCATTTTTTTTTCAAGGCAAACAATATTTTTACTTTGAGTGCTTTAAATAAAGTATTCTAAAAAGACACATTTGCTTTATATGATGAACATATTTTCATATAGGCTTTGATTTACATACATATAAACAGTGATACAATATTATTACAAAATCAGTCTTAAACATTTGCCCATTCTGTGTATTTGTGTCTTTTAAAATAGGGTAACTTTGTTACAAGGAAGCACAAGTAAGCTTCATTTCAAACAGAATTGAATTAAAAAAAGACAAGTACACATTCAGTAATAAAATTATAAAACAAATAACCTCAATTTAGCTGAGGTATTCGAAATATGACAACACTGAATTTGTATAAGAAGTGGTTTAAGAGCCATTTATGTTGTTTATTTTGATAAATGGATGGCTTTGACCTGTAATGTCTGTACAATGTAGATATGCAGTTAGACAGACTAGGATATTTCATTTTTCTAAAAATGTGCATAAACTTACATTGTAAAGGAATTAAAGATCCATCTTTGATTGTTGAAAAACTTTCTGGTGCATTTCACTTTCAGCCAATACAATTTCCTGTAGCATTTTCATCGGTCAGGCGTGGATCTATTCTGAATGGTTGATAACCATTCACAATGTTTAATCCAGGATTAAAGACAAATAATTTCTACCAGGGTCGGCCCTGGCCAATTTTCTGCCCTAAGCAAGATTTTACCCAGTGCCCCTTGCCTCACATTAGTGAATATAAACTAACTTGAACTAACAATGAACAATACATTTGTAACAGTATTTATAATTTTTGTTAATGTTAGTCATTGACAATTTACCTTATTTTAAATTGTTTCCAGTGAAAACTATAAAAATATAGGTGCTGCCTAAGTCACTTTATAAGTTAAACATTAAGAATAATTACATCTGGTATTCTTGTAAAACTGTATTAGCATACAGTAGGCTACGGTTTAATCTTCTAAATAAATTTGAAAAGTGTTGTATTTCCAGTAGATGCAGCAATGTTCTACTGGCCCATTCTATTGTTTTCACCATGATTTTATAGCCTGCCGAGAAACGTACATCTTTAAAATTAATTTTATATTAGTTTAATACGCCCCGTTATAGGCCTATACAAACATTACTAAATTGGCCAGATTCAAATAAAAAATACAACAAATCCCCAAAAACTACACCACTGTAGCGTAAAAATTGATTAAAGCGTGTTGTCATGTTACACAAAAAATTACACTTATGTTACAAAATCTTGGATCTCTGGAACACCCAGAGATTGTTATACTATTTTAAACTTTTAGACTATAGGCTTTCTAGACAAGGCTAACATACTTTTACCTCATCTAGCCCTTAAATATATCTACTTCATATCTACTTCATGTCTTTAGCGAACCGGGATAATTATTCACTATCTTCTCCCTCCTTAATTCTTTTAAGTTAGAGATCGATTTTCTTAGTTGGCTATTCCTCAATATATGCATTATAAACAATATAACAAGAAATGTTTATATATATATATATATATATAAAATAATTTGTGTTTTCTGATAAATCTTTGTTTTTATTTTATTATATATTTTTTTTTTAAGTGCGCTAGAGACATGAGGTATGTTAATGTGTAAATATATTTTCCTGGCAGCTATATTCCTACATATCTGATGACTTATTCCTTGAGGGGGCACTGTTTGATACACAATGACAACGTGATGTTTCACTCAAAATCTAATGAATATTGCAAAGCTAAAAAATGGTCACAGATTTGTTTGTATCTTTGTTCGGGACTTGTAATCCTCACAGTACTGCGGTGGGTCTGTGTGAGACCTCTCAGCTCCCGCCGTCCACAAGATAAACATCTCAACAGCATTGTCCATTTACACGACTTTCTAGGGTGACTGTGGGATGCCACAGAATAGAGCGTACACCTACACACACACAGAGCGGGGACAATCAGACACGTGGCTAGATGAGTCGAGGTTGTATTCTCCTTTGGGGCCTGGTTTCTTAGAAAAGATGGTTTATTTTGTCATCTTTCCACTCTCTTTTTCTTTTCTTTCTGCCGTCTTTTCGAGCAGAGGTGCCCTTAAATGTATTAAATTAAAGCCCATCAAAGAGTCTTTCAGACAAAATAAAAAGGCACAGTCACAAAAAGACACACAAGCCTTTGGCTTTGTGTAAGAAGAGAGCAGGGACACGGTACATACAGACATAACATACACATAAGATATATAGAGACTAGATATACATACAGACATAGACATACATACACAGAGATAGAATAGACATACAACAGATAGAACAACAGACTACGACATAGATAGACATACAGACAGACAGACATGATAGATAGATATATATATAATAAGAGACACAGATATAATATATACAAAAGACACACAGAGATAGAACACATAAGAGACATATACAATAACACACATATACACACAATATATAGAAGACAACAAGACCACGATAGAGAGAATACACACCACAAACATATAGATGAGATATAGAGATATAGACACACAGATACACACACACAATACAAACACACACACACACACATACACACACACACACAACACACACACACAAAACACACACACATACACACACACAACACACACAACAACCACAATATACACACACACATATATACACACACACATATATATATATATATATATATATATACACACACACACAAAGTAAAATAATCTAAAGTATTATTATATTATTTATCATTGATATTATTCTAAATACATTATTTTTATATTTACATTATTATAAAATTATTATATTTTCTATTAATGTAATTTTTGCAATACTTTTTCTTTAATAATTATAATTACTATTGATATAATACTTATTCATATTATTATACAATATTAGTTGTATATTTATATCATCATTACATTAATATATTTGTTTATTATTTTAATTTTGTACAATATTTTACATTATTATATGTATATTTGTAGAATGATTTAACAATAATTATAATTAATATAATATATTTTTTCATTTATAATTCATTTTTCCCCTACCTTATTATTATTGTTGTTGTTGCTGTTTATTATTGTATTTGTTTTTACAATAAATTATGCATAAAATATTAATATACACTTTTTACATTATTATATATATATATATATATATATAATATACATATATAATTTTATTTTGTTTTTTTATATAGTATCTTTATCTATTTTCTTACAACATACTTAAAACTGCATAACAACACCCTGGCAACTATCCACAGCACTGTAGAAACCAATAAAATATAGCCAGAGCACATTTCCCACTGCATAGCAATGCCTTGGTAACTACCCACAACATTTTAATGACTACATAGCAATGCTGATCATATGCATAGCAACAACATAACAACCACCCAAAACACTTTAGGATGTGCACAGTAAAAATCTCTGCAAGTATTAATAACAAATGTTTAGCACAACATTTTAGAAACTTCATAGCAATACCCTAGCAAGCCCCCCCCCCCCTCCCCCTCCTTCTCCTCCTCCAATACTTTAGGACATGCATAGTAAGGTGCAGATATTTATAGTAAATATTCAGAATACATTAGCAACTGCATACCAACAGTGTATTAGCACAGTGCTAAAACACTTAGTGCAGACTCAAAACTTCATAGCAACACCCCAACAACTGCTCACAAAAGAACGACTAAGACACAGACACTATATAATATCACAAATGTCTTTCTAATATAAAACAAAAATATATTTCTAATATAGAAAATATCACAAAAAAATATCTAGTTCAAATCTTGCTGTGGAGGAAATATTCTTATATAGGCATAAACGTGTCTGTGACAGTAAATCAAAATCTTTTATTTCAAAAGAACAAATGATCCTCTTACATCATCATCATCATCATCATCATGCTGAATGTTTTCTTGAGCTCTAAACACAAGCCCTCTTGGTCTGCACCACCATGACGCCATCTTGGGTTTTATGGGTTATCAATCTCCATCCACAAGTAATGTCTCAGATTAATGACCTCACTATTGTGCTGTCCCTCTCTGATTACCTCACCACGGCCACCCATAACAGAGCCATTTGGACATGTGGGAAATTGAGCCCTGGCCCTTTATGCCTTCAGTAATGATGAAACCAAACAATAGTATGAGAAAGAAAATAAGAGATGGGAGAGAAAATTAGAAAATGGAAGCCTCATGAGGGACCGGTTTTGTAATTATGTACCGACCAGTGCAGCCAAGGGATTCAAGCCGCAGATTCGCTTAAACAGTCGCAAAATAAAATATTAACTAAACACGCTCGTTTTGTGAAGAGCTTAATTACCGTTATGTTTCCTGTCTGGATGACTCTGCAGCTGTTTGAGCTCATTTCGTTGAGGAAAAGGCCTCCCCTTTAAAAGACATAAAATGTTATTCGCAATGCATTCAACCTTGGTAATGTGACATATTGAAACAAAATACGTATTCAAATGGAAATAATTTGGGATATACTTGAGTTTATCTATCAAGAGTTGCTTGGATTGTAAAAAGGCTGTGAATGTGAATTTTACATTAGTCATTTCAGAGGTGGAGAAAATTTAGGAATTATCTTCAGAAGATGTAGAACACTTTACATAACCTTGCAGCGCAGTGAGGTGATTTCAAACATTCTTAGATGGACGCAGATGTGCCAGCCAGCCTCATTCCTCCGGTTGTCTGCATGTCTTCACGGAGCAGGAGTTCAGTAGGGCTGCTGCTCAAGGACTGATGTGATGTGTTGGCAGCAATCATGGTGTGGGATTTACCACCATCAGAATTGGTTGTATCAAGTGGAAGCAATCAGAATCCACGCCACTCAAGGCCTAACAGAGTTTTTTTTTTCACAAGGGTCCGGGTTTGAGAAAGGTTGGCTGGAGTCTAGACTAAACCACTGAAGTCAGTTTATTTAAACAGAAATTCTGGCTTTTAGTTGATTCAAAATTGATCTGATATGATATGCTCAAATTACTCCAACTAAAAAATATTACATCATCATGATAAGTACATAATTACATAGACATACTAAAAAGTGTCTCTAAAAGACAATCTATTGATGGTTTTATTTCCATATCACTGAACATCAGCATATAACTGACCTTCAATCCACAGCAATCCGTTTAATTGAGTTTGTCCAGAGACCGTTCACACAAAACATGTTCTTGTGTTCAAAATAAACAGATGAAGGACAATAGAAAGCAACATATATATTCTATACTAATATATATATGTATATATATATATATATATTATATGGGTCACATATATATATATATATATATATATATATATATATATATATGTGTGACCCTCTCTGTGAAATCGAGGCTAAAGTCTCAAAATGTAACTATGAGATAACAAGCATCAAAAATCAAAGTTGGTCTTCAACCATTCATTTCACTATGATTTAAATCGTTCACATGGCCTCAATCAGTCAATATTCAAGATATAAAGGTTATATTTTCACAGAATGTTCTTTACCTTGTAACCGTCCCAGTGAAATTTCTCAAAAGGGCAAATCACAAAATAATTTAGGGGAGGGTCCCTCAAACTGAAAACGACACCAAAACACAGTAGGTCATTGCAAAGTATTTCTATAAAATAAAAGCAGTCCATGGCTCACTACAGCATGTGCATGAAAAAGAGTCAAATTATTTTCGACTACAAAAATTACCCGTAGTGTTTATCATTTATTAAAAATAAAGAACACAACTTATCTGGTTGAATGAATACTCGTCTCTACACTTAAGCATGCACTAAATCTGAATACTGAAATCCTCTGATGATGATAGAAGGTGAAAAAATCCAATAGTCTGATAGTAAGATTAGCATAAACAATCGTCAATCCGAGTTTTCTCAAAACATAGAGTGCGTTGCAATTATTTAATGATGCTTTGTCCCACGATGAGCACAGGGTTTTGGTGACGTTATTTCTTAGTCCATTGATGATGCATTCAGGGTAAAGAAGAAAACGGAGAGACAGAAACACAAAGAGTTCTTCTACAAAACAAACAAACAACTAGCATTAGCATTTACCAACAACCCATAATTTCACTACTAGTTGAACTATTTACAAAGTAAGTGCAAAGTTACACAGCACTGAAACACTTACATGATTGAGCTGAAAACCTTAGTTTCTCAATCTGAACTCCATAAACAGTAAGGTTATTGAAAGTGAAAGCCATGCTTCCACTAAACCAAACAGGGATGTCTTACTCTACTGCCTACCTCCATTTTATGCCTTAATGTAGAAAATCATATAATAATAATAATAATTTGTTACATTTATATAGCGCTTTTCTAGACACTCAAAGCGCTTTACATAGTAAGGGGGCTATCTCCTCATCCACCACCAATGTGCAGCATCCACCTGGATGATGCGACGGCAGCCATAGTGCGCCAGAACGCCCACCACACACTAGCTTATTGGTGGAGAGGAGTGGTGAAAGCCAATCAGTGTATGGGGATGATTAGGAGGCCATGATGGTCAGAGGCCAGTGGGCTAGTTTGGCCAGGATGCCGGGGTAACACCCCTACTCTTTTTCGAAGGGATTTTTAATGACCACAGAGAGTCAGGACCTCGGTTTAATGTCTCATCCGAAGGACGGTGCCCCCTGGAGCACAGTAGAGGAACTACACACACAAAAACAACAACAGTAACCTTACTATGGTCGGTTACAACCTTATGAAGGATGATTTTATGTAAAACAGTAAATCACAAAAAAAACACTTTAGCTGGGTTTTCACAGAGAGGGTCACATATATATATATATATATATACACACACACATATATTCACAGCTATAGCAACGTTTTCCTTGTGAGACTTGACTGAATAAACAGTTTCTTATAAAAATATGTGATAATTGGCTGCTTGGCAGCCCTTCAGCAAGTTCATATAGTTAGCATTCATCGTGTATGAAAAGAGCGACAGATAAAGTGACTGATGACTCAAAATCTCCTCATATCACTTAAGAACAAAGGAACAATTATCACAAACATGTAGGAATATTGCAGCAAATCGGTAGTAGCTGCACTGTCAAACTCTGTCTCTCAGTCAGAGCCGGTTACATGTTTTTTTTTTGTTCTCTAAAATATCACAGTATACTGTATGCATTTTTGTTGATTATGTGAAATTAGACCAGCATCTTGAATGAAGGACACTCACTCCTTCACATTCCTGCAATCTGTGGGCTCTCTGGGCTCATCAAGACAGCTTGCAACTGTATAATCATCAGCTAAATACTGGATGAAGCTAGCCAGCTTGGTTTAAACTTTGCAAATCATCACTTCTGGGTCCAAATATGTCAAATAAGGACTGTTATAGGGTAAACATTAAAATAGTGTCAATAAAGGTTTCTAAAGAAACAGAACAAGCAAACAGTTATTGGTTTACACTGCAAAAACTAGCATTTTCTCCCCACCAATTTAAAGCTTATTATCTCAGAAAATTATGGCCGTTGGTCTGCACAAACATAATACGCTCCACTAACACAAGTAACTACAGAGTAAGGCATACAACATACTAAAATCCAGGCAAAGATATTTATATATAATAAAAATGTATACTTCAGTTTTTGTATGTGTTTGCTAGTATATACATAAAGAGGCATACATATTATCATAAACATAATGTTTGTGTGTTGTACACATACAGCCAGATTTTTCAAACCATTTTAGTCAAAAACATTTGTTTATACCAGCAATCTTTGGTGGTTAAGAGATATACGCAACTAGTTTAAAAAAGTGCAAATACGTTTTTCTTGTTACATTCAGAGAAAAATAGCACATAAACTTGACAAGGATGAAACTTTCAAGTGTAAAGTGCCTGTGTTTGTGTACACTATAAAATTGCATGCACTTTGAAAGGCCGTGTGTACAGCTGTATGAACACTAAATATTTGCATCAAAAACTGAAGTATAGTTTGGGTTTAGCACGTTGAAATGATAACTGATAAAACATGACATTAAAAGCGCACAGTGCTTTTGTACATATTTACTGTATGTTCTTACATATGCAGTGATCTAAGCAAACCATAGACCTACTCAAGAGGGAGACAGAGTTATTGTCAAATACTCTAAAACTGCATTCGGGTAGCTAGCTACAAACATGATAGGAGGCTAACTTGCTGGGGAAAATTATCTTCAGTCTTTCCTTCACAGTGACAATAACTGATTTAATAGAGAAAACAGGTCACAAGTACAGGATTAGGCTAGTGTAGCAAAAAAAAAAAAAAAAACTTTTTATGTTGAGTAAAATTCTTCCTTATTAGCCTATTAAGCTAGCTGCTTTGACCATTTAGCTCTTCACCTTTTCACACCGTTGATCTGACTAACCATATTGACCAAGACCCAACACTTGTTGCCTGCTTTTGGCACTTGTATCTCTTGAAACAACAAAGCCACATATAATGAACACAATACAATCTCCTAATTGTTGACCGGACATTATTAACATAAGCATTGTGCTATTGTTCCTTTTTTTGTGAGCTTAACATTGATCTAGTATTCCATCTTGCTCAATTTAGTAAGTAACGGGCAATCAAATCTTGTGAATAAAATCAAGTCCTGCCCTACATTTCTCTTGTTGGGAATACAGTTTAAAATGGAAGTCCATGATATTGAATGTATAATTACTTTAAATGGGTGGCTTGCTACATGCTTAACAATTACCGAACAACCTGAGAAAGTGCACAAGGTTGGCAGCTTTATGTGTTTATGCATCAATATGTACGTTCTTTGTATTCATATGAACACCATGCTGGTTTCGTACCCAGTTCTAGCAGGTTCTTAGCATTGCTAAGTGAATTAATCTGTTTATCGGTGCCCACTAAACATTTTTGTGTCACATTCACAGCTCAATGTGAGGCTCAAGGATAGCACACATGCATACAAATAAGTGGAACCTCAAATCTAGAATATTTTTTCTGGAACTCCTCCATTATGGCTCATCATTATCACCTTGAATCAGCAGTAAATACGTTTCTAGTTAGATATGGACTAATTTTTTTAAAGCTTTTTTTACTCTTATTATGAGCCGCTTACACTGCATTTGATTTAACTGCTCTCAAAGCACAGGAATATTTTTAAATACTCAGCTTCTTAGAATGACAGTGATTTGATAGGTGGGGAAATTACCCTGATAGCACACGTACATCTCGGAGATGTCTATTTGACGTCTGCATTTACATCTGGAAGATGTATTTTTACATCTGGAAGATGTGTCCTTTTAGTTGTCAAATAGCCGTCTATTAGATGTCTTTAAGATGTTTATGATTTAGAATGTATGTAAAACTGTCATTTTTTATTTATTTATTTAGTCATTTAGCATACGCTTTTATACAAAGCGACTTACAAATGAGGACATTACTGAAGCAATCAAAACCAACAAAAGAACAATAACATGCAAGTGCCATTACAAGTCCTGGTTAGCCTAACGAAGTACACGTAGGAAGGATTTTTATTTGTATTTTTTGAAAACTAGTATGTAAAATATAGACAAATTAAACTTAGTGCAAGTTTTACAAGAAAAGCTAGCAGTTAGAGAATAAATATGCAATTAATAGAGGGTCAAATGTTTGTGTTTTTTTCAAATAAAAAGAAGACAGATTAGATAAAATACATTTAGAATAGAGAGTGCTAGATTTCAAGGTCAAGGTCTGTTTATTCGTCACATACTAAATTATACAAGGTATAATCAGAAGTGAAATGTAAATCAAGTCAGGTCCGCTCAGTGGACAGTGCAAATAAAATAAAAGTAACAACACAGGAGCATATATATAAATATAAGTAAAAAAAATAGAAATAACGAGTAAAATGTGCAATAGAATAAAAAAAGTGCACAACAAATAAGATGTGCAGAACACATAAGATGTGCAAAAAACAATATACTGGGACTTAATAAATAGTAATATGAACAGGGATGTGCAAGAGGAATGTGCAAACGGGTTGTACCGGGTATATACATGTAGCAGCAATACGGATGATGAGAATATGAATGTTTTACAGTTAGTAAATGAGTCTTGTAAATGTTCATGAAACTGAGTTTGTGTTAAGGAGCCTGATGGCCTGAGGGAAGAAGCTCCTCCTCAGTCTCTCTGTTTTTGCCATCATGCTCCTGAAGCGCTTGCCAGATGGCAGTAAACAGAAAAGATGGTTACCGGGGGTAAGAGGGTCAAATAAAGTTAGAGGGTCAAATAAAGATGAAAGAGATGTGTTTTTAGCTGTTTCTTGAAGATGGGTAAGGATTCAGCTGCTCGGATTGAGTTGGGCAGGTCATTCCACCAGATGGGAACAGTAAATGAAAAAGTCTGTGAAAGGGATTTTGTGCCTCTTTGGGATGGTACAATAATGCGTCGTTCACTTGCAGAACGCAAGCTTCTAGAGGGCATATAAGTCTGAAAGACATCTGTCAGACGTTTGTAGACAGCAGATACTTCCCAGATCAAGAGATCTTTAACAGACATCTTGCAGACGTACATGTGCTATCAGGGTATACCCTCTGGGGTCGACAAACATGGATGCGCATTTTGTGGCATCTTCTCCTGATAAAGCTGAAAAGAACTTAATTTACACTTTCAGTTTTGATCATACAGAATACATCTATCGAAACTGTTAAGTATCTAATTGTATGTGTGCACACTCCCAAGAACAACAAAACTTTTGTGCTTTTGGAAATAAAGAAAACAAAACAGGATGCGCTCTTCTCAGACATGACATGGGAGTTATAGCTATATAAAGCTTGAAGTAGCTACTTTTAAAATAATTAAATACTATCAAAACAAATATTCTGTGATGCAGTAATATGTATGAAACCAACACAATGTTCAGTCTTTTCCCTCTAACTCATTATATCTAATGTGATCCCGCCCCCTCGCGGTTCACGCCGTTCATATGTAAATATAGCCATGTGAGAAGCATGCACATGAAGACGCCCAACACAAACAAAGCATGAGGAGATCGTTCATCGCGACTATATAGTTAGTTTCTGGAAGAAGACTCGCAGAGTAAAGGCTGGATTTCCCTCAAAAGAAGAATAAGATTTCATCCAGAAGAGGACATCAATCTGATGAGTAAGTAATGTTTCTGTTTTGTTTAAGTTAACGTGTTATTGTGACAAACCTGAACACGTTACTAGTTGGGTTGTTCCCGTAAAGCTGATGTAGAATGCTAGGCATCTAAGAAAGTTTAGACCAAGTTTTATTATTAATACTCGGTTCACAAATAGATTTACTAGCGTGCTAAACAATAATAATTTGTTTCTCAGATATAAAATATCCTTTTTTATAGTACAAAGTACATCCTTTTATAGTACAAAGCATGCTTGAGTCTATGGCTACATAATCATATTATAGGCAGCTATAAAACCATACTAGGCTAACGTTATATGACTACAAAATCATAGTTGGGTTTTTCCCTAACTCTAATTCCTATAATTATAATAACTATAATTCCTGACTAGAATGGATTCCCCACTTAATTTTAAACACTGATTAGTAAATCTGCGATTAAAACATTAACCTGTGATTAAACCTTTCACTTGCGATTAATTCTGATTCAATGTAGCCTCACTAAATTGCAACTATGTTACCTGAGTGACTACAAAAGGGCTCATGCAAGTAATGCAAGTAAACTTTAATAAAAAAATAAACGCTGTTTTTAACTGCTATCAGATCATGCGCAGCATATTAGAAATTCAAACTTTACAAGCCAGGAAAAAAATCATTATATCAATTAATGGAGCAATATGGGACGATAATCGAAGACAAAAATACAGATAATATAAAAATTAAAAAGAAAGAAGACGCCTGGGTCCAGCTAACTGCTGATTTCAATGCTTCTGTGGGGATTAAGGACAAGCGCGATGTAAATATTCTGAAAGCCTGCTGGAAAAACCTCAAAGCGAAAGTGAAACAAGATGCAGCACTGGAGAGAAGGGACACATTTCTCACTGGTGGTGGCCCCCTTACTGGAGAAATAGATTCATTGTCACAAAAAAATATCCAGATGATTCCGCAACAGATAACCCCTTTGCGCAACCCATTCGACAACGATTCCACTGCCGACCAGCTGGAGTTACCGAAATCGTCCCACAAAAGTATGTTTGCTGCATTTAATTATGACATTTCTTTGCTCTGGACATTGTTGATTTGAAAATGCAAAACTTGGCAGCCATATCACCCTGCAGCCCACGACCCGTTGCCCACTGAAGCTAAGCAGGGATGAGCCTGGTCAGTACCTGGAATGGGAGACCTCCTGGGAAAACTAGGTTGCTGCTGGAAGAGGTGTTAGTAAGGCCAGCAGGGGGTGCTCACCCTGTGGTCTGTGTGGATCCTAACGCCCCAGTATAGTGACGGGACACTACACTGTCAACAAGCCCCGTCTTTTGGATGAGATGTTAAACCGAGGTCCTGACTCTCTGTGGTCATTAAAAATCCCAGGGCACTTCTCGTAAAGAGTAGGGATGTAACCCCTGTGTCCTGGCCAAATTCCCTTCACTGGCCCTTATCAATCATGGCTTCCTAATAATCCCCATCCTCTTGATTGGCTCTATGACTCTCTCTCCTCTCCACCTGTAGCTGGTGTGTGCTGAGTGCACTGGTGCGGATGCTGCACACTGGTGGTGGTTGAGGAGAGACCCCCCACATAATTGTAAAGCACTTTGGGTGTACAGCAATACATAATAAAGCGCTATATAAATGCATCATTCATTCAATATTTATCCAAGATGCAAATGAAGACGATTAAAGGACTGGTTCCTGCACGCCTACCGCGCCTAATAAACACGTCAGTGATTGAGCAGCTCAGGCACAAGATCAAGCTCAATGCTCAGAGCCCCCCAAAGAGCAAAAGACAAAAAAGTGCTTTCAGCGAAAATCATCTTGAATTACTACAATTAGAGAAATAAAAGAATGTAATTCAAATTGAAAATGCCAAGTTAAAGAGAGCGGTGCTTCTTTTACAAAAGGAAGTATTAAAGATGCAAAAAGAAAAACTTACTGCAGAACTACAACAAGTACAAATAGTTTTAGTGAGTTGTAGCAATGTAGGAAATAGATTAAAAATGAAGGAAACATTACGAAAAACAATTAATTTATTTGTTAAATCTATGACTAGTAAATGATAGGTTATTGTTTCTGTAAAGATATCAACTATCCATTTATTTACTTATATATGTGTTTGATTGTTTGATTAAACAGATAACTTGTCAATTGTTAGTTCTGTAATATCACAAATGCATGGTACTGTTGTATTACTGTAATAAAAGAAAAGATGAAATACTTCTACATGTCTACAACTTACATATTAAACACTACTACATGCTATATAAACAGAAATACACATACACACAGCTATTATGCAGTGAAATGGTTTTCAATCAAGGTCCTCCGGACAGCATTGCCATTTGCAGTGGCAGCATTGTGGTCCTCTCCTTCATCCTCTGTGTGCTCAATTCGGTAATCAACTTCAAACTCTGATAGTACCTCATCTCCAAGTCTTTTCCCAAAGTTATACAGCACTGCCAGAGCAACAATGACTGCCAGAGTTGTATTAATCTTTGTTCAAAGCCCATTCTGCTGGCACAGAAACCGCTTTTTCCAAACACCAAACACCCTCTTGACAAGACCTCTTGCTGAAATGTGACATGTGTTATATCGTTTCTCAGTTGGCATTGAAGGGTTCAAGATGGGTGTCAGTAGGTAGGCGGGACAGGGGTATCCATTGTCACCTACTAGTTGGCCCTGAAATGCATGGCTTTCAAGCAGAGCACAGAGGCTGTTATCAAAAATACTGCTGTCATGAGTAGATCCGGGCCATCGTGCTACAATGTTGGTGATTTGGGCCTTCTCATCACACACAACTTGAAGATTGATGGAACAGTAGCCCTTTCTGTTGCAAAACAGCTCTCCGATTCCCCCACCTGGGTTTTGAATGGGAATATGAGTACAGTCTATTGCTCCTATAACTCCTGGAAAACCAGCTCTTCTTTAAAATCCAGCAGATGTTTCTCCTGTTAGGGCAAATCTTATATACTGATTTTTCAAGGCTGCAATTGCCTGAGATACTCTTCCAACAATTCTGCTCACTGTTGACTTGTGTACTCCAAAAAGGTCCCCATGGCTAAAGGTCTATAGCCACAAACACACATACATATATATACATATATATACATATATATATATATATATATATATATACACATATATATACACACACAGATACTCCTGGTATTAACATACTTTTCAGTTTTTTTTGGTTGTTTGTATTTTATTTAATCAGATACCTGCACCACAGATAAATCCTGATGACTTTCTTAAAACTGTTTTCCTCTGAGAGTTCTGTACCAACATCAGATGTTCAACCACAATGATATTATATGGTAAAACAAGCTCCTTGACTACTGATTGTTTTCTTCTTCTTCTTGAACCCATAGAAAGAAGCAGAAACACTTAAATAACACAAATAAATATCAAGTATGGTTTACTTGTTTCACTTGTTGAACAAAATCTGTTGCAGGAATGACTCAAAGTTGGTTCACATATCTGTGATTAGATCAGTGTGTACAATAATGTGTATTTGACCTTCATTATGTATGTTTTAATTACAGGTGCTGGTCATATAATTAGAATATCATCAAAAAGTTGATTAATTTCACTAATTCCATTAAAAAAGTGAAACTTGTATAATGTATACATTCATTCCACACAGACTGATATATTTAATTTTGATGATTATAACTGACAACTAATGAAAATCCCAAATTCAGTATTTCAGAAAATTAGAATATTGTGAAAAGGTTCAGTATTTAAGACACCTGGTGCCACACTCTAATCAGCTAATTAACTCAAAACACCTGCAAAGGCCTTTAAATGGTCTCTCAGTCTAGTTCTGAAGGCTACACAATCATGGGGAAGACTGCTGACTTGACAGTTATCCAAAAGAGGACCATTGACACCTTGCACAAGGAGGGCAAGGCACAAAAGGTCATTGCAGAAGAGGCTGGCTGTTCACAGAGCTCTGTGTCCAAGCACATTAATAGAGAGGCGAAGGGAAGGAAAATATGTGGTAGAAAAAAGTGTACAAGCAATAGGGATAACCGCACCCTGGAGAGGATTGTGAAACAAAACCCATTCAAAAAATCTGGGGGAGATTCACAAAGAGTGGACTGCAGCTGGAGTCAGTGCTTCAAGAACCACTACGCACAGACGTATGCAAGACATGTGTTTCAGCTGTCGCATTCCTTGTGTCAAGCCACTCTTGAACAACAGACAGCGTCAGAAGCGTCTCGCCTGGGCTAAAGACAAAAAGGACTGGACTGCTGCTGAGTGGTCCAAAGTTATGTTCTCTGATGAAAGTAAATTTTGCATTTCCTTTGGAAATCAGGGTCCCAGAGTCTGGAGGAAGAGAGGAGAGGCACAGAATCCACGTTGCTTGAGGTCCAGTGTAAAGTTTCCACAGTCAGTTATGGTTTGGGGTGCAATGTCATCTGCTGGTGTTGGTCCACTGTGTTTTCTGAGGTCCAAGGTCAACACAGCCGTATACCAGGAAGTTTTAGAGCACTTCATGCTTCCTGCTGCTGACCAACTTTATGGAGATGCAGATTTAATTTTCCAACAGGACTTGGCACCTGCACACAGTGCCAAAGCTACCAGTACCTTGTTTAAGGACCATGGTATCCCTGTTCTTAATTGGCCAGCAAAATCGCCTGACCTTAACCCCATAGAATATCTATGGGGTATTGTGAAGAGGAAGATGCGATATGCCAGACCCAACAATGCAGAAGAGCTGAAGGCCACTATCAGAGCAACCTGGGCTCTCATAACACCTGAGCAGTGCCACAGACTGATCGACTCCATGCCACGCCGCATTGCTGCAGTAATTCAGGCAAAAGGAGCCCCAACTAAGTATTGAGTGCTGTACATGCTCATACTTTTCATGTTCATACTTTTCAGTTGGCCAAGATTTCTAAAAATCCTTTTTTTTGTATTGTCTTAAGTAATATTCTAATTTTATGAGATACTGAATTTGGGGTTTTCATTAGTTGTCAGTTATAATCAATCATCAAAATTAAAAGAAATAAACACTTTAAATATATCAGTCTGTGTGGAATGAATGTATACATTATACAAGTTTCACTTTTTGAATGGAATTAGTAAAATAAATCAACTTTTTGATGATATTCTAGTTATATGACCAGCACCTGTATACTGTGTTATACAAATAATTAAAAAAAACATTTTTTCAATCTCTTCGCATTCTCTCTTACCTGCATCAAAGTCACACTGATGGGCCATTAGGGGAGGACCCTTTGTCTCTTAGGTGAAAATCACTTCATATTCAAGGCCATTGCCACTCCCTTGCACATAGGCTTTTGATCACAAAACATGTCTTTAAAAAATATAACTTTATTGTTTTCGGCGAATGAGTAAACCAATTTTTTTTCACATAATTTTGAAGTAAATATTCTACCCTACAAGACTGATTACTCAAAAGTCTTATTCAGAACTATTTAGTCTGGATTTTATTGCCTTATTTCGGGGGGGGGGGGGGGGGGGGGGGCAATAAGCACAAATATCAGGGCATGTCAAAACATCTCAAGGGCCCCAAAATTACCTTAGAGGGTTATCTTCCTTCCAAATCAGCGGCCTTGGATGAGTCGTACTTATGTAAAAGGAAGTTGTGAACATAAATGACCAAAAACAACTTGTCTCATAGATTGAATGACAATCAGACATTTTGGTCTCTTCATCAATTGGGGCGGAGTGTACAAATGATAGATGAGAGAGAAAATTGGAAAAAAAGGGTGTGAATCATTCCATTTAATACATAACCCCTGCTTCAATAATTTCCTACCGTGTTAAAATCATTCATAATTTTGTCCCCTTTAGAACACGGAATCAAATTCCACCCTTGAGTAAACTCTACAGAGCCCAGGCTGATTTGCATTTTATGATCCTCTGTCTCATGCAAGCACAGGTGGAAGGCCCATATTTCAACCTGAGAGCCCGAGACATGAGAAGAGACACGGCGCTGAATGAGCTCTGAATTAAATAGATTTTTACGAGGATC
The DNA here is from genome assembly GCA_003573665.1 of Oxygymnocypris stewartii. Classification (NCBI taxonomy): domain Eukaryota; kingdom Metazoa; phylum Chordata; class Actinopteri; order Cypriniformes; family Cyprinidae; genus Oxygymnocypris; species Oxygymnocypris stewartii. Next base: position 3,229,966 of record QVTF01016189.1, read on the forward strand.
CAGTACAGAAGATGTTTAAAGTAAATTCTTTAATTTGGCTTTGATTGAAGTCGATTACATATAATTAACAAAATGTCACTATATGATGTTACAGTAATCTATGATCTGTACCGTTTGATGTAGGTTGAGTTTTGATTAACTATGTTGCCATTTTAAGAAAACGGTGTGTAAAAAAGTTGTCTGTGAGGGGCTGCCGCTTTTCTTTTGTGTTTATTTTATTATTAACGTGTTTTAAATGTCCGCCGGTTCCGGACTCCTTCTTCCGATCTACGAACTGTGTTACATTGGTGCCGAAATCCAGGAGGAAGAGCGCAGTCTCGAGTGTACCCCCCGGCCTACGAGGGGCGATAGGGATATGTGTCGAGTGGGGCGGGGCCGAGAGCCCTGGGAACGGAGCAAGGCCGGTGGAGTAAATGATAATGCATGACACCTGCACCCCTCACCGGACCTCGAATCCCACGGAGGAGCTCTGGAAGGATAAAAGGAGGAGCGACGACGAGAAGAGAGATGAGAAGATGAGAGAGGACCAGGCCTGGATTTAATTTTGTGTTTTGTGTGCAGCAGTTGTCCGTGAGGGGCTGCCACTTTTCTTTTGTATTTATTTTTTGATGTTTAAATTGTTTTAAATGTCCGCCGGTTCCGCCTCCTTCTTCCCGATCTAAGAACTGTGTTACAGACACAAAATTATGCAAAAACATTTCCAGTCATTACTGCATTTAAAGGTTTCCCTTATTAAAGTTTGGGCCTGTAAGATGTTTAATTTTTTATGTTTAAAGAATCCTTTACACTCACCAAGGCTGCATTTATTTGAAAAACAAATACAGTAAAAATATAATACTGGGACAAATTGTTACAATTTAAAATAACTTCTCTTTTTTAATATATCGTAAAATGTAATTTATTTCTGTGATGCAAAGCTGAATTTTCAGCATCATTATTCCAGTTTTCAGTGCCACATGATCTTTCAGATATTCTATTATGCTGACTTGCAGCTCAAGATACAATATTATCAATATCAGTTGCACTGCTTAATATTTTTGAGTAAACGCAATTGTAATCTTGCATAAAATTAAATTGTAGGGTATGTAAATAAGATAAAATAAGATGACAAAGGAAGAGTATTTTTTTATTATGCATTATAAATATAGGATTTAATTAAACTCTAAGCAGGGGATGAACAAAATATCCTGGTTCTTTTGAGTGCATTTCACCTCAAACGATCTATCTAATCTCTAGTTTTTGTTATTAAAAAGTTTGTTTCTATGCTTCTGAAAAAAGGGCATAAGATAAAAACCAAAAAGGTCAAAATCAGGTGTTTCACAAACCTAATCCTCTTTCTGTAATAACAAACATGGCCAGGACTGACCAATCCTGCTGCGCATTTCATTGGCAAAACTAATTGCATTAAATCAAGGCCACGACCAAAAACCTTTTAGCATTCTGCATTGAGCGGCCATAGAGCATCCATCCATTACTCTCATGTCCAGCCGCACCAAAACAAAACAGCAGGCGTATTTAATATTTACAGGGCACGATGAACCTTTAACGGGCTTGAACAACTCTAAACGCACAGATGAGGCCTGCTGCAATATTAATGCTGTTCGGAATGAAAACACACAGCGTGATACCACTCTCATTTGTTGAGCTGAATGGGAAGAGCATGACCATTAAGAGCAAACATGAGCTCTGTGAATACCACAGATGAAAGCATAACCCATAAGTAACAAGACATGCAAGACTTGTATTTCCATCATGGTGACAGACAACATGGAAATTGATCTGTAATGGTCTGCAATGAATCAAATATATTGGAGGAAGATAAATAAAGTGGTGTCTTTTTACCATTTTACATTTGCAGGAATCAATAAATTACTTAGATGTTATTGGTGATTGTTTTAGTATGGTTTCTGTTTTCAAAACTGATGGGAGACAAGTGTGGCGCTAATCAGCAAGATAAGGTGCCAATAAACCAGTCCTTAAGTACACCATACTTAATCACGCAATACAACTGTTTATTGTTGTTACACCGCTGATAACAATAATGATCACAGGTAAATGCATAAAAGAATGATGATAATCAATTATAAACACATTAAAGAAGAAGAATCATAAACCAGTGCATAATAACGATCATGAGTAAATGGATAAAATATAATAATAATGCACTCACTAAAACTAAACCCCAAGCAAAGTATTATAACAAATATACAACCTCAGGACTGTGCCACCATCTTCAAGAGACTGGGGAGCCCGTTTCAGTCATAGTGGAAGACCAACACCTGTCCGAGAAATGCTGGGCAATGCGCGCTTATTCCACGGCTGAGCTTCCACTGTTTCTGAAAGAAACCCCTTTATATATACTTTAAATTTAGGTGCGGTTTAATAAGAACCCTCCAAGTGAGAGAGAAAGCAAACTGGCCAGGCTCGCTCCCCCTCCCAGTTGGGTGTACTTGTTGCAATTAGAAAAGGATGAGTCAGCAATATCTCTGAGGTTTTCAATAGTCAAGATGTAAGCCAATGTCCTAGACTCCTTGTTCTTTCCCAGGAGATAAAGATGTTGTTTTGCATTAGTTGCAACCTTGAATGTACCCCCCCCCGGAGTTTCAGTCTCTCAATTTTCATCCGTTGAGCGCACAAACAAAGAAAAACAACCCATTTCTTACAGTGATAAAATCTGCCATATGAAAGAAAAATGGTAAATGAGTTTACTCAATAATATATAATCTAATGTGATTCTCCTGGACCACAATAATTAGACTACTGGAGACTTTTATTAAAAGCTTCTCTGATTTTTATTCTGTGATAAAGGAATCTTATAATCTCACAGTCTTGGAGACCTCAATAGCTATGTTTTTATCACCCTACTTTATGCGCATTTTTAAGTATCGCATCAGAAACGAGTGACGGAAATACCAAATTCACAAAATGTTTTTACACTGGCTTGAGGTGGACTTATGATCCTTGCACACTCTCCAAAATTTACGTATGCGTTTTTTCGGTATTATTTTCGTGTTTGTCATCCTTTCCTATTAAAATGCTTGTTACGGATGCGAAAACGCAGAAAATCGGACCTGATCCGTATTTTTTTTATGATGGACGAAAGTTTCGGCGGCAGTATGTAAATGTAATTGACAAAACATTGTCAGGACTGTGGACTGTTTTTGTTGTGTTTTGCTCCCTATGTGTTCCCTGTGACCCAGTTTTTCCTTCATGTTGATTGCTAATTTTATTCCAGGTGTGTCTCGTCTTCTCCAATTATCCTGTGTTTAAGAGCCCCAGTCCATCAGTTAGGGTTTGTCTGGTCTCTTATGTCAATGATGCTAAATGTGTGGTCCTGTTGGCCCTGTGTTGAAAAATTAAAAGACTGTTGCTTGTATTTTCTCATTGTCTCCTCGTTCATCGCTCTGCTCCATATGCAAGTGTGACAGAAGACCTGACCAAGTACAGTTACCTCTACGTCTATGCGCCGTTTTGTTTCCGTGTTTTACTCAGTGTTATTCTTTCTGTTGTGCCCCATGGATCCGCACATCCAGCCCAAATTCCTCCTCCTCCTGCTAGAGCAGGGGGATAGATCTCTCGAGGACCATACTAGACTTTTCCTTATGTTAGCTAACGCCACCACTTAACCGGACATCGCACTCTGCTGATTCTGTGATGCAAACCAGAACACCGCAAGCAGAGTGTTGTTGTCCGAAGACGGTCCTCAAGAGGATTTCGCCACCTTCGTGGAGTGGTCTCTGCCGAAAAACGGATCGCCCCTCACCGTCTCCCCTGAGAATGATTTCGCCAGATCCACTCCAGAGCCAGACCCCAGCCCACCATCTCCCCGCGGTGTGGAGCCCAAGCCCACCGATGATGGATAGACATTTCCCGCTGCAATCAGTGAGCCAGCGCAAAGCCGAGCGGAAGATCACCCAGGAAGTTGAGCCCAACCCATCAGACCATATGCAAGAGCCGGCGACAGTGCCCATCATGAGGGAGCAAGCCACAGACGATGTGAGTGCGGAGTGGTGCTCCGCTCCCTGCACCGCGGCTGAGGGTCAGCTGATGATAGATCTGGGACTGCTGGACAGGGAGGGGGCGTCAGATCTTCCAGTGTCCGCTCCTCGAAAGTGCCTGCCCTCCTAACAAGCTCCTGCATCCTCCACCGCTATCGTCTGGCATCCCCCCCCACTCACCCTCAGCCCCCTATCTATACGGTGCGAGCCCCGCAGGTCTGCCATCCTCAAGCGTCGCCGGGGCTGGAGTATCCCTCACCTCCAGCCTTCGAGGCCCAGACTCTGCCTCGGCCTGTAGACCCAGTGACTCCACCTCGGCTCCTAGCTCCCTCGCCTTAACCGTCACCCGTCGATCCACCAGCTCCACCGGGCTCCCTCGTCCCTCCGGCTCCGCCTCGGTCGGGCATCGACCCGCCTTTGCCTCTGAACTCTCCTCTGGCTGTGCCTTGTTGCTCCATCCCACTTGCTCCCTTGGGCTCCTTTCTCTCGTCTGCTCCACCTGGGTCCTCAGTCGCTCTGGCTCCGCATCAGGGTGAGCTGATGATAGATCTGGGACTGCTGGACAGCGTCAGATCTTCCAGTGTCCGCTCCTCGAAAGTGCCCTCCAGTACCCATTCCTCAAAAATACCCTCCAGTGCCGCTCCTCGAAAATGCCTGCCCTCCTACCAGCTCCTGCATCCTCCACCGTTATTGTCTGGCATTCCCCAGTGTTTTTTCCCCATGTGTTCCCTGTGAGCCAGTTTATCCCATTCATCGCTCTGCTCCATAGGCTAGTGTGACAAACATGAGGTTGTATTTATTTTAACGTGTTAAAATTTCGGACTCAGTGCGCAATAACCTTTAGAGCTAATGTGAATACGGGAGATGGAAACACATTTACCGAATACATTCCTCCATAAGAATAAAAAAAAGTCATGTGACTTTGTGCTATGGAAGGGCATAACCAGCTGACTTATCTCATTGCATAGCATCTGAAATATTGTTATGGTCATTCTTAAACACCTGAGTATTTTGCGCATAGTTAAATTTGCAACTTCGGATGGAAATATACAGTGCTCAGCGTAAATGAGTACACCCCCTTTGAAAAGTAACATTTTAAACAATATCTCAATGAACACAAAAACATTTTCCAAAATGTTGACAAGACTAAGTTTTATATAACATCTGTTTAACTTATAACATGAAAGTAAGGTTAATAATATAACTTAGATTACACACTTTTCAGTTTTACTCAAATTAGGTTGATGCAAAAATGAGTACAGCCCACAACAAAAACTACTAAATCTAGTACTTTGTATGGCCTCCATGATTTTTTATGACAGCACCAAGCCTTCTAGGCATGGAATGAACAAGTTGACAACATTTTGCCAGATCTGTCTTTTTCCATTCTTCAAGAATGACTTTTAGAGATTGGATGCTGGATGGAGAGTGATGCTCAACTTGTCTCTTCAGAATTCCCCATAGGTGTTCGATTGGGTTCAGATCAGGAGACATACTTGGCCACTGAATCACTTTCACCCTGTTCTTCTTCAGAAATCCAACAGTGGCCTTAGATGTGTGTTTAGGATCATTGTCATGTAGGAAAAGTGCACGACGACCAAGGGCATGGAGTGATGGTAGCATCTTCTCTTTCAGTATAGTGCAGCACATTTGTGAATTCATGATGCCATCAATGAAATGCAGCTCTCCGACACCAGCAGCACTCATGCAGCCCCACATAAGGACACTGCCACCAACATGTTTCACTGTAGACACCATGCATTTTTCTTTGTATTCTTCACCTTTGCGACGCCATACAGTTTTGAAGCCATCAGTTCCAAAAACATTTATCTTGGTCTCATCACTCCAGAGTTTAGAGTCCCAGTAGTCTTCATCTTTGTCAGCATGGGCCCTGGCAAAATCTAGGCGCGCTTTTTTGTGCCTGGGCTTCAGGAGAGGCTTCTTTCGTGGACGGCACCCATGCATGCCATTCCTCTGCAGTGTACGCCGTATTGTGTCACGGGAAATAGTCACCCCAGTTTGGCTTTCTACTTCTTTAGATAACTGCAGTGAACTTGCATGTCAATTTTCTTCAACCCTTCTCATCAGAAGATGCTCCTTACGAGGTGTTAACTTCCGTGGACGACCTGGACGTCTCTGTGAGATGGTTGCAGTTCCATCTTTTTTAAATGTTTGTACCACTTTTGCTACAGTATTCTGACTGATAAGTAAAGCTTTGCTGATCTTCTTGTTGCCTTCAACTTTCTTGTGTAAATAAATTATATTAGTCTTGTGACATTTCTCTTCCATGTGGTGCCATTGCTGACAGCATGAAATGGGAAGGGGTTTTCTTTAAGTAACACCCTTTTATAGTCAACTGTCTGCTGAACACCTGTGTAATGAATAATTAGACTCACCTGTGGTTGAATTCTTGTTAAATTAAACATTTGTAGTCTAAAATTTAGCTTTGCTCCAGAGACTTTCAGTGGGGTGTACTCATTTTTGCATCACCCTAATTTGAGTAAAACTGAAAATGTTGTTCTCTAAGTTATATTATTAACCTTACTTTCATGTTATAAGTTAAACAGATGTTATATAAAACTTAGTCTTGTCAACATTTTGGAAAATGTATTTGTGTTCATTGAGATATTGTTTAAAATGTTATTTTTCAAAGGGGGTGTACTCATTTACGCTGAGCACTGTAGCTAATGTCTCAATGTAGAAATAAAAATCACAACAGATCTCTTTAATATTACAATTATTTCTGAAAACAAAAACAAATTTGGAGATGTTTTCTCCAAATATTGGAGAAGCTTTTTTTTGCTTCTCATGTTTTTCCATAGCGACCAATCTTCTCTGAGTTTTCATAAGAGATCTCAACAACCTCTCAAACTGCACTCCGATTTTGATAAATATCTGCAAATAAAAATAACACAGTGATCCCTATATTGCAATAGTTTTTTCCTAGACAGCAATGAGATTAAATAGAGAACATATATACATTTTACCTGAAGTCTAGTAATGTCATATTTATCCTCTCAACATGTGCTCCAGGCTTTAGAAAAAAAAGAAAAGAAAAATCACAGATGAGGTCTATATAATGACTCAAAATAGCAATGCTATGTGATTAAATAGAGAACAAATGTGGATTCCCTTTTGAGGGAACTTCGAACTGCATCCTCTAGGGGTTGCTATGAGGAACGGCATCAGCGTGACCCATGTCTGAAGCATACATACAAAAACACCACATGTTGGCCGGCGACAGCCTATGACGTCACTACAGGCGCGACCACAGTATAAAGGGGTGCCAGGGAATACGTCGTCCATCTTCTTCGTCTTCAGTGACTGTTTTGTTTGAAGCGTGCATTCTACGAGTAAGAACGACTTTCTACCGTTATTATGGCGAGCACTAGCAAGGCGTTTAAGAGATGTGTGGATCCGTGTCCTCGTTATTTGACACCTGATGGCACACACGATCTTTGCGTCTTTTGTTTGGGCGAGGAGCATGCAAGTGATGTCCTCGAGAGGGCAATCTGCGTGCACTGTGATATTTTTTGACTTACTGTGGAAGCGAACCAGGATGGTGGCGCTGCAGTGGCGTCTCGATGAGCGGTACCTTTCTGAGCATCTGAGTTCCCTCTCATTCTAAGGAATGAGTTCTCCGCTCCCCAGAGCTCTGTATTAGGTCGCTCTTCTTGTTGGTTGAGCTAGCATTGATCCCCTCACCATAGAGCAGTGGTTCTCAACCTTTTTTTGCCACGGGGCCGCACTATGGTCCAAGTGCAAGTCTCACGGACCACACGCATGTTATTTACATCGTCATATGTCATACAAACCAACCAGATTTGTAATATTATTTATAGCCTAAATATTATGATATCTCAACGATTACATTTATTGAAATAAATAAATCATTCTACTCACCATTAATAGAACACCTGATGCTGTTGGGATCTGACCAATTTTGTACAATTCTGCTCGAAAGGAGTAACCGCACAATGAAGATGCAATTGTAAGTTGCAGTCTGTAAGACGCGCACGGAAGTGTTACTTAACACGCAACATTGCAGAAAGTGTGCATTCACAAATGTAGCCTATGTTGATCCAAATATGGAAAGCATTTTCGAATTTAATAATCTGAGGTTCTCTCCAGAGAGGTTTTGCCACATTTCTGTAATTAAGGATTATTGCTGCGTATTAGCCTATGGGTGTTTCTTTTTACCTGAAAATCTTCAGTGTGAGTGGCGGGGCAAACCAAAAGTTGATGCCGAAAGTCCAGCACTCTCTTCACTGCGACTACTCTTGTTTGAATGCAACCTCTTGAGGACGCAGTTCGAAGTTCCCTTGAAAGGGAACATCTAAGGTTACGTATGTAACCCTGGTTCCCTGAGTAGGGGACACTGCGTCCTATAGGCTCTGTGCCATGCTTCGGATGCAAGCTTCAGACGAAGAAGTGGATGACATATTCCCTGGTGCCCCTTTATACTGTGGTCGTGCCGGTAGTGACGTCATAGGCTGTTGCCAGCCAACATGTGGTGTTTTTGTATGTTTGCTGCAGACACAGGTCACGCTGATGGCATTCCCCCATAGCGACCCCTAGAGGACGCGGTATCTCGTTCCCTACTCAGGGAACCAGGGTTACATACATAACCTTAAACGTTCTTATAACAAGTCTTCTGCATCTCAAAACATTCTTCTGAGATAAAAGACCTGAATAATCTCAACAGGACATAAACGTAACAAATAAGATCCTAATATCTAAATTATACACATTTTTCTCCCGATAAAACTGTTTCAGTGTTTGTCTCTGAGTTTTCTGAAAAGCAATGTCTCAAACTTTGCTCAGATTTGGTAAATTTAGCAAAATAGGACATGGAAAATAGTAATTTAAGTAACTTCTCAATTGTTTATCTTCAGAAGAAGATATATATATATTTTAATTATCAGATAACTTTTTTATCAATCTCCTGCTTCTCAGTTTTTTTCTCATGGGGAAAACAAAAAAAATTATAGTAATCTCATGTCTCTCCTCTTGAGTTCTAGAAATGTCGTAATAGTTATTTATTACATATTTCTTAGATTTAAAATCTCCTGGAAAAGAATAATCATAGATTAGATCTCTTTAATAAAATAACTATTTCTCCAAAACACGAATGAGATAAAATAGAGGAAATTCAGATTCAGCTTAAATCTCCTGAGAAACAATCCTAGTAATATCATCTCCTATATAAAGTCTATAGTTTTAAACTCTGCTCAGATTTGCCAAAAAATCTCAATATTATGAACTCAAACATGTCTTAATCAAGTCCTTATAGTTATGTAATTTGCAGTCACTTTATTGTTGTATACCCATACAATGTATCAAATATTAGGCCTATTCATGTTTATCCTACTGACTTTCTGAAGATTCTTCTGAGACAAAGTCACAAAGACCACTGACAACTTTGCTGAACTAAGGAGTAAGCCACAAAATGAATTGTACCTCTGTGTGGATCTATAATTGTAGTTAAACAAGCTTCGTATTTATATCATTGAGGGGACTCCCATTAACATTTGTCATAATTATTTTACGCTAACCTAGACAATAAAATTCAGTATGGTGTAGCTGTATTGTTTTCTCCCTGGATCGAATACGTCTGCTTTTATTATTCTAATTAATAATTTACTTTAGATAAAAATGTTTTTGTAAGTGAATAAATATAAAATTTGGCACAAAGTGGTTTTTTTGAAGACATTTTCAGACATTTCAGCCCTACACTGATAGCTATCCAGTGTATTTGCATGTGTCCAGTGTATACAGTTGCTTCCAATTCCCCTTGACCGAAAACATTTGTCCGTGGAGTCCATTCTGCCAATAAGTTCTCAGTGTAGTGAGTAATCAGTGGATTTGGGCACATTCCAAACCCTTTAGAGACTGTGCGAAATGAAGTTGTTTTGTGCAACATCTCACAATCATAATCAACCCTCGGTCAGAGGTCTGACACCTCAACCACTAAACCTCTAAAATCCAACAGTTAAAGTGCCCTTTCTTCCTGAAATCAATGAGTTAATTGATTATCGTCCACAAGCTAACCATCTCCACATTCTCTCGCTGCTGCGTTTTCTGGATCAGTGAACATTTGTGGTCGCAGGTGTCCATTTTCCTCGCCAATCTAACATAGGCCTTCATTATTGTCTGTTTAATATCCTGAGCGATCCGGAGCCTGATATCAGGATGGTAGGAGAAGAATAAGAATCCGGGTGAGATGTGGTGCAGTGAAATGAGCATCATTTAAAATATCATCAGGCTCACATACACTCACAGCTCTGAGGGTCCCCAGAGAAGTTTTGACATACCCTGACATTTGTGCTTTTTTCAGTTGCTTATAAAAATTGTAATGGCTAAAGTATAAAGTCAATGTATTCAGCACAAACTGGGCTACAAAAATATGTGTGTAGCATGTATGTATGTGATTGTGTTTGTGAGAAAACATTTATGCGTGGTAAGTGAAAAACAAAAACATTTAAGTAACTGAAATCAGGCCAAAAGACACACTGAACATTTGTTCACAAGACTTCTGAGAACTGGATCTTGTAGCGTAGAGTTTTTGCTTCAAAATTATGTGAAAATCATCTTGTTTACTTGCTCACAGAAAACTATATATTGATTTACATTTTCTAAGTAACTTTTTGAGTAGAAAATGTACATGCGAGAGGGCATGAACTATACTGGATATTGCTGTGACTCACACCTGAGAAGACAAAGGCCCGCATAATGAGCTGCATAATGAGCCATTTAGTCAGGTACATGACTGAGAGGGAAAAGTTACAGGAAAGAATGTGAGGAAAAAATAAATGTATAATTTTTTGCAGTAAAATATTTCACAGTAAAGATTGGTCTAAACTCTTAGACATACTTTTGTATCGATATCATTTAAATATTACTTCATTGTGTAACTTATGGAACATAAGTTATACTTTTGTATCGATATCATCTAACTATTACTTCATTGTGTAACCTATGGAACATAAATCTAACATAAACCTATCATATTTCAAAATGTTACACTCGATTTCTCACATTTTTAGTCTGGAGTTATAGTTTGGGAAAAAGTCCAACTAGTAAATGCATTCAAGTTTATGTCACAACAACACATTATCTAATACCAATAAGAAACATTACTTACTCGTATAAAAGATCTCCTCCGCTGGCTCCAGCCGCGCTCGCGTTCTCTTTCATAGGTAACTCAACACTGCGTAGCTTACGCATCGGGAACGCCCACTGCGTGACCGAGTCTGAAAACCCATATAGAATCACGCCAATTCATTGGCTGATGGCGCGACGCCGTCTCTGACGCAATGACGTCGTCAGGTCATACTGGCGAACGCGCCATCCACTCCTCAGATTTCTCTGCCGAAAAGAACCCTGTCGGCAGCGTGAGGAGCTGTTGAGTTACCTATGAAAGAGAACGCGAGCGCGGCTGGAGCCAGCAGAGGAGATCTTTTATACGAGTAAGTAATGTTTCTTATTGGTATTAGATAATGTGTTGTTGTGACATAAACTTGAATGCATTTACTAGTTGGACTTTTTCCCAAACTATAACTCCAGACTAAAAATGTGAGAAATCGAGTGTAATATTAATAGCGCGAGCAGCGCGTGGGCGTGACCTAATTAGGGATAATAAGATCAGCGGGAAAAACTGAACCTGTCCTTGGTTACATACTGATAACTTTATCACAGAGTATTTGTTTTCGGTAAGACTTTCTGAAGACTCTTCGTTTACGAGAAGACATGTCAAGCTTTCTATAGATACATTTCTCATGTTTCTGTGTGAAGTATTTCCTGAGTTACAGTTCATTTTAGCAACGCGTTTCAAAAAGCAGTTTGCAGAAAGAGTGAAGACTGAGAGCGCACCCTGTTTGTTTTCTTTATTCTTCAAAAGCACAAAGTTTAGTTGTCATTATAGGTGTATAGAAAAGAAAGTAGACCCCTTACAGATTCGAATGGTGTATTGCTCTTATCTGTAAGATAAGAAAAAAGTGGCAGAGTAATTCAAGCTCATTTTGGCCTTATTAGGAAAATCTGCCACAAAATGCGGATTTGCGTTTGTCGACCCCAGAGGGTTAACCTCGAAAATTCCCACTTTTCCAAAACGGTGGTCACCTGCAGGACAGATGGCATATTACACCTGTAACTTTATTCAAGTGCAATGTGATTATAATTAAAGCTTTTGATTGTACTTTATTGTACACTTTATTACAAATGTTTGTGTAAATTCTCTTAATTTATTACATTTCTCTTTATAAATTATCTTTATTTATTCCTTCTCTTGCTAGCTTGTACTTATTTGAACAATGCCTGATACATGGTTTTATGAGCACTTCTTCTGTCTGTGTGTCTCTTTAAGATGAATCGCTTCAAGTATTCCCCAGTTGTAAGTTGCTTTGGATAAAAACCTGCAAAATGACTAAATGTAATGTAAATAAATGTATAAATGAAATACTAAAAAAATGGCAGAAAATGGGAAAAACGGAGATAAACTGTGACTAAAAATCCATCAATTAAGAAAAACAGCCATGTATTGGACCCGGAAATAACGTCTCTACAGATATTATATAATATATAGTATAATATTAATCTACAAGTATAATATAAATACTATATATATATATATATATATATAATAGGGGTGTAAATCGGATGGTTCGTCACGATTCGATAAAATTCAAAAACTCATACCCAGCGATACGATATTTGCCGATACCTCAAAAAATTATACGATACGATTCGATTCGATACAGGAGTATATCGATCGATATATCGATATTATGATATCATAAACATATTTTAAACAACCATCTACATTTTTACTAACTCACAAATGCAACCAAAAATATATAATGTTAACATAAATCTAAAAATGCTACTAAGGGCTCAGTGCTAAAAATCTTTTCTACAGATACAGACCCTGTTTACAAGTATATTAGCCAAAACATTAATTTTGATGTAGTTTTGTCTGTATTTATACATCCATGCACAAAAAAGCAGAGGAGAGCTCCATTCAGTATTCGCGCAGAGCTGGCGCAGATGTCTGTGTCAGTGGCGGAGCCAGGATGTTTTCATAGGGATGGTTGACTATAAAATACTAGACTATTTTAGTGCCTAAAACACAGTTGAATACAGTGCATTTCTACTTAATTGTAATTGAGATATTTGTGAATTATTGTATCACGTAATATGATAATTTTTGTATTATTCCTCACCTCCAGGTATTTTAATAAAGGGGCTCACTATAGCGTTATTGCTCTGTCACTTTGGTTCTGGTTCTCAAAATCCCCCAAAACATGTTCTCTACATTAAATACTCATGGATGAGACATACAGTTAGTGATTAAGAATGTGAAAAACAACAGCACATAAATGCCAGAATGTAAAATGAGTTGTTTTATGCATTTAAATGGTTTCAATTTCGTTTGTACTTTTAAAATGAATGAAAAAATAGCGCTTATTTTCTAGTATAAGTGCACTGTGCTCACATTTACTTGTGCATTAAATAAAAAAAAAAATATCAGCTTGCGCCTTATTGTGATCTGCAATTGCGGGATAGCCTATATTTTAGTATACATTTGAGAGACGTTCTGAAATGTAATGTACATGCATGCATGCACAGTTTGCTTTGGTAACTTTTTGGTAATTTCATGACTTAACTGACGACAGAACTGCGTTGTATGCTCATAGTTTCTTTTGCACTTATTTATGATGATGCGATCAGAGCGTGCACAGTGACGGCTGACAGGACAGGGAAGTTTGTTTAGCATACAGCCTAACAGCATCTCATTGTTCTGCCGAAGCTCATTTGGCTTGTGTACCTCTTCCGCGATCATTTGATTTGCGCCTGGCGCTGAGGCTAAGCTGAAGCACGCATCTGAAAAGTCTCGTTTGATGTGGGTGCAAAAAAATACACCGGTTCCGCGTCTTAATAAAGGCATTTTTTGTCAAGAAAAAGGGGACAAAAACTGCAGTTTTGAGCAGGGTGGCCAAAGAGGTGGCCAAGGTTAGATCAGTGGCTCTGCTCGCTTCAGATTTGTGCGCGGAAAACTTCTCACACAGTGTTTGACTGTTACTCCAACAATCCCGAGCGTCTAATATGCTTGCCTTGTGCTTTCAGGCAGTCCTTATATCGAGTCCTGAATGATATGTGAGTTTGAACGAGAATGCATGCGTTGGCTGTAATGCATAGACGGACATTATGTGAAAATGTGGACAGTGCCAAATAAAGGCGCCTTTTTATACTACAGATTTCGATATTTTACGCGTGGCATCAATGCATTGTATTGTCATACATCGTATCGATATATCGATGAATCGTTACACCCCTAATGTATAACATATTGTATTTTATTATAATATATATATTAGATTAACATACTTATCACTATTATTATGTTATATTATATCCGAGCTGTCTGGAACGCAGCATTAGGTTAACATTAGGGTTGGGTATCGTTTGGGTTTTTTTCGATACCGGTTCCAAATTGATACTTTTAAAACGGTACCGGTGCCTAAACGGTGCCTGAACTGATACTTATAAAAATATAAAATTACCAATTAATAATTGGATTGGCCATTAGCACTAAACACATGGACCCGGTTTCACAGACACACAGACAGGGCTTAGACTAACCCTAGACTACACCTCTCTTTATCTTCCTGCACTGGCTACCAGTTGCAGCTTGCATCAAGTTCAAGACACTGATGCTTGCATATAGAACAACCACAGGCTCAGCACCCACCTACTTCCACTCGCGGGTGAACATTCGTAAAGCCGTGGGCCCTGATGGCATACCAGGCCGTGTGCTCAAAGCATGCGCTTTCCAGCTAGCCGGGGTTTTTACAGACATTTTCAATCTGTACCTCTCTCTGTCTGTGGTTCCCTTATGCTTCAAAAAATCCACCATTTTGCCCATACCAAAGAAAAATAAAATCACATGCTTGAATGACTGGAGGCCCATTGCTCTGACACCAATCTTCAGCAAGTGTTTTGAGAAGCTCGTCAGAGAACACATCTGCTCTGTGCTGCCTGCTTCACTGGACCCACTACAATTTGCATATCGCAGTAACCGTTCCACAGACGATGCTATTGCCTTCACCCTGCACACTGCTCTCTCCCACCTGGAAAATAAGAACACCTATGTGAGGATGCTGTTCGTGGATTATAGCTCGGCATTTAACACCATAGTGCCTGCCACACTGGTTGCGAAGCTCCAGACTCTGGGACTGAACAGATCTCAAATAATACCAAGATGGCGCCGAGGATGGCAGCCGTGTTGCGTGCTCCGGGAAAACTTTGCAGTTTTTCGTATGTTTTATTTGTTTTTTTGTTGTTTTATGTGTTAGATGTTGTTAGTATAACTGTCTACGATAGAGACACGCTTTTGAACATTGGTTCCTCCGTCGCGCAACGCAAACCGGACTTTGAGTTTTTGAATGCCGGTGGGCTGTTCACAGACACCGCATCAGAGCCCTTTGTGTGGGTTGCGAAACCGAGGAAACGCCGCCGACGCCGTAAACGAGGAACACGAGCTGGCGTTCTCGTCAGACTGAGACGCCGTGCTTTCCGACCTCCTCTTCCAACCATTTTACTGGCCAACGTTCAGTCACTGGATAACAAACTCTGTGAACTGCGGGCGCGGATCTCATACCAACGAGAAACAAGGGACTGCTGTGTTATTTGCCTCACAGAAACCTGGATGTCTGTTATGGTTCCAGACTCAGCCATCGAGCTCACGGGCTTCTCCGTGCACCGCTCGGACAGAACGGAAGAGCTCACAGGGAAAAGCAGAGGCGGGGGTGTTTGCTTCTACATCAACAACTCATGGTGTAATGAAAGGAACATACACTCTATTAAATCCTTCTGCTCCCCTGATCTGGAATTTCATATGCTTCTGTGTCGACCGTTCTGGCTACCGAGGGAATTTACAGCCATCATAATCACGGCTGTTTATATCCCCCCCCCAAGCCAACACAGACCAGGCACTCAAGGAACTGTACAGGAATATAAGTGAGCAGGAAACCGCGCACCCAGATGCAGCTTTTGTTGTCACAGGGGACTTTAATAAAGCCAACTTCAGAACAATAGCTCCAAAATACTTTCAACACGTCACCATCAACACGCGTGGGGATCGTATACTGGACCATTGTTACTCCCCCTTCCAGGACGCATACAAGTCCCTCCCCCGCCCACCTTTCGGCAAATCGGATCACTCTTCCGTTCTGCTCCTGCCTGCTTATAGGCAGAAACTGAAACGTGAAGCACCCGCTCTCAGGACAGTCCACTGTTGGTCGGACCAATCGGACGCTATACTACAGGACTGTTTTGATCACGTGGACTGGGACATGTTCCGGGCAGCGTCTGACGACGACATAGAGGCGTATTCAGATACGGTCACGTGTTTCATCAGGAAGTGTATAGACGATGTTGTTCCGACCAAAACAATCCGAATCTACCCCAACCAAAATCCGTGGATTAACAGCGATGTTCGATCAGCCCTGTCAGCGCGGACATCTGCCTTTAAATCCGGAAACACTGACGATCGGAAACAAGCCAGTTACGATCTCAGGAGATCCATCAAAGCAGCCAAACGAACTTATAAAAACAATGTTGAAGAACACTTCAACAACAATAACTTGAATGACTGGAGGCCCGTTGCTCTGACACCCATCTTCAGCAAGTGTTTTGAGAAGCTTGTCAGAGACTATATCTGCTCTGTGCTGCCTGCTTCACTGGACCCACTACAATTTGCATACCGCAGTAACCGTTCCACAGACGATGCTATTGCCTTCACCCTGCACACTGCTCTCTCCCACCTGGAAAATAAGAACACCTATGTGAGGATGCTGTTCGTGGATTATAGTTCAGCATTTAACACTATAGTGCCTGCCACACTGGTTGCGAAGCTCCAGACTCTAGGACTGAACAGATCTCTGTGCAGCTGGATCCTGGACTTCCTGACAGGCAGAAGTCAGGTGGTCAGAATGGGCAACAACACCTTATCTCCCCTGATCCTCAACACTGGTGCTCCGCAGGGCTGCGTCCTCAGCCCCATCCTGTACTCCCTGTACACACACGACTGTACAGCAACACACAGCTCCAACGTCATCGTCAAATTTGCAGACGACACAACGGTGATAGGCCTGATCACCGACAATGATGAGACGGCCTACAGAGAGGAGGTGAGTACCCTGACAAAATGGTGTCAGGAGAACCACCTCTCACTCAACATCGACAAGACCAAGGAGCTGGTGGTGGATTACAGGAGACAGAGCAGAGAACACACACCCATCACCATCGACAAGACACCTGTGGAGTGGGTTAACAGCATTAAGTTCCTCGGCGTTCACATCACCGAGGAACTCACATGGTCTGCTCACACAGATGCAGTGCTGAAGAAGGCACATCAGCGTCTCTTCTTCTTAAGACTGCTGAGGAAGTTTGGAACGAGCCCCAGAATCCTCAGATCCTTCTACACCTGCACTGTGGAGAGCATCCTGACCGGCTGCATCACCGCCTGGTTTGGAAACAGCACCGCTGGCAACCGCAGGGCTCTGCAAAGGGTCGTGCGAACTGCCCGCCACATTGTTGGAGGTGAGCTTCCCTCCCTCCAGGATATCTACACCAGGCGGTGTACAAGGAAAGCCCGGAGGATTATCAAAGACTCCAGCCACCCATCCCACAGTCTGCTCTCTCTGCTGCCCTCAGGACGACGTTTCCACAGCATCCGATCCCGCACTAGCCGACTGAGGTATAGCTTTTTCCCTCAGGCTATCAGGCTAATGAACAGTCAGAACTAATTCACCCTACATCACACTCCCACTCACACAACATGCCATGCACTGCACTTTAACACAGTTCAACTGGACTACACGCACACACTGCACTAACACAACCTATCTGCTATCACTGGACACCATACAAGCACACCCATGACATTGCATATGCATAATCTGTTGCACCTTTGCACAACTATCTGTTGCACAACCAATCTACTGTAAATTATAATCTGTTACACCTTCACATATTACTATGCATAGATGTGGACATAATGCAGACATGTAAATACGGTGTATAATGTGTATTGGTGCATTGGTAACGAAATATGTCTTTAAAGTACACTGTGTGTACTGAGGATATGTATGTGTATTTTGCACATTGTCTTCTGTACAGTCTGTAAATATGTACTGTCCATATGTAAATTGTTTTTTTATTTTTTTTTGCACTGCCTGGAGCACGCTTGTAAGAATTTCACTCACCAAGGCACTTGTGCTGTGGTGATGTGACAATAAAAGTGATTTGATTTGACTATTACAAATCTACATCCCCTCCAGAAGCCCCACCTAATTCCAATCACTATTACGAATCTACATCCTCTCCAGAAGTCTGAGATCTGAGCGACACCTCGTGGTACCATCACAGAGAGGCTCAAAATCACTCTCCAGAACATTCTCGTTCACCATTCCTGGCTGGTGGAATGATCTTCCCACCCCAATCCGGAATGCTGGATCCCTGTCAACCTTCAAGCAACAACTGAAAACTCATCTCTTTCAACACTAGGCTACTTGACTTCATCATAAAAAAAAGTTTCACTTTTTCAAAATCTTCATCTATCTCTCCATCCCTTGCTAGCTTGTACTTATTTGAACAATGCCTGAGACTTGGTGTTACGAGCACTTCCTCTGTCTGTTTGCCTCTTCAAGATGAATTGCTTAATGTATTCCCCAATTGTATATCTCTTTGGATAAAAGCATCTGCAAAATGACTAAATGTAAATGTAAACCAGGATTAGATCATAGTTCAATTATGACATTTAGGTAATTTTTATAAACATGATCAGAAAAACAAAAACATTACTGGAGTGCATCTTGAGACAAAACAAATGCACTGATCTATTTTAGGATCAGTCAGTGCAAGTTTATTTCAGTTAAAACAGCTAATAGTTACATTTTAGTCTAGGACTCGGTACAAGCCTTGTCTGTGAAACCGGGGGGTGATGTCTTTTTCGTTCATACTGGACACCAGAGGGCGCCTTAGCACAGAATATCTACAGATCCAGTCATAGAAGTAGTGAACTCTTGATTCTCCAGGTATATGGATAAGTAAACAGAAGATATAAATGTGTTGAATGATAAAATAAACTCACGAATACGACTATATATAGTTTATGTGTTATTCAAGCCATATCTGGTATTTTCATAATAATTAAGTATATTTATAATCCATTGCTAATCGGTGTATTAGTAGCCCATGGGGTAGAAGTAACGTTAGCTTAGCTAGTAAATGGAAGATTGTCAGAGCAAGTATAATGACTGCATTCACGCGCTCTTAGGATGTTCTCATTCCCCGAGTTGTGCTTTTAAGTCGAAATGTGAAAACCACTCACGTTACTACAAAGAGTTGTTGGACTTGTATTATTAGAGCTTTCCGGATTGAGTTCATGTGCATTTTCTCAGTTGGGAAATTATTTTGCATGTGTGGTGCAGTGATACTTCTTACGTCCGTTTCGGAAAAACAAAGGACAAACATTTCAACTGATCACTCAGGCATGGCACCGAAATGAGGCACCGAAATCTGCGTTCTGATTCGGTTAGGTACATACCGGTTACATAGGTACTGGTGCCATATTGGTACCAGGTTTCGGTACCCAACCCTAGTTAACATTTCTATAAACAAGTGTGTACTACAACTACGAGCCATTCTATAAATTGTAAAATGTGATACTTAGAAGTCACTATGCATTTGTCTAGTGTGGAAATGTCAATTTATAGAATGGCTCGTATTTGTAGTACATGCTTGTTTATTGAAATAATAACCTATTGCTGCGTTCCAGACAGCTCGGATATAATATAATAATAATAGTGATTTACGATTTTACGAACTTTTGTGATTGTTTCACGTGCGTCTCCCAAAAATGCACTTAACACAATCGCACATTTTTGAGAAACGCATGTGAAACAATAACGAAAGTTCGTAAAATTGACTCTTATAAAATGCTCTTAAGTGCTAAGATCAATCGTTATCGGGAAACCCGGCCCAGAGTGTTCACACTGCATGCGGTTGTGGTCCGGTGGGTTCCAGGAGTGGTGCAGCTGCATCATTGCAGTGATCGTTTCCACACCAAGTCTATTTTTGCTGTGCTGTACACGCTGAATTAAAGTGACAGCGCTTTGTTCACTGTAAAAATGAACATGGATTGACATGGAAATGTAGTAATTTCACAATAAATAGATATAATTTAAGTCTACTGTGTTTCACAGGCTTTTTGGCTAGTTTTAAAACAAATAAAAGTGCACTTTTAGCTAAACAAGACAAGATATGCACTTGTGTCTTGTGGAGATAGAAAAACAAAGTTATTTAAGACCCGCGGGACTGTTTTTAATAAAGATTTAAATGTGGGATAAAGATTAATCAATATTTAAATGAAAAGTAGGCTGTATGCTGTGTTTAAATGTGTTTCCACTTGCTTGAGAAACTTAATATACAAATCTATAGCCAAATGCATTTAATACGTTGTTTATATTAATTGAGTTTAAACGTGATTGTCTATGAAAGATTGTGTAACTGTACTGTGATAAAAGGTCTACCTGAGCCACTCCAAACCGACTCCAATCAGCTGGACTGCGTGGGGATGGAGTCTCCACTCCCCAGGAAGTGCTGCTTGTGACAGCTCGTTGGCCTCCTGATTAAACACTCCTGGGATGAGGATGGCAGGAAGCGACCTCAGATGCTTCTGACTGCCCAAAGGAACGAGGGATCTGTCCACGGGCTGAAGGTTCTGCTGCAAGCCGGTGTAATCTGAACCCAGTGAGTACCACGTTGCCACATCCACCTCGGGACTCGGCCATAGAGCATAACTATCGCCGCGGTTGCAGCCACATGGGAGGGGAGTTTTTTTTTTAAATAAATGAATATATGTATATATGTGTGCGTCAGGCACGCAGATGGCACTAGGAACGGGGGGAGACATGACCACCCTAGATTCATAGTGACCCGATCCGTCCCCCTCACTGTCTCTACGAAAAGCGACATCGGTAAACAGAGGATTCATCAGGGTTTCCACTATGTACATTAGCCTAATGGCCCAGGTATACTTCACTTTCCACTCCGTCTCGCGCACATCCGTGCCCTCGCAGCCTTTAAAGTATACTCTCCACGGATTAGTGCGGATGGACACGAACGAGCCCGACATTCACCTCACGCATGCGCTGTTGTACGCTCACCATCTGCGCGTTCAAAAAAAAATGGCTGCATGCGGATATGCCTTAAATCAGAACACTACAATGATAAACATTCAAATGTAAAATAAAAAATTGACAAAGATAAACAACATTAATATAATTAAACAGTGGTAGAGGACAGTAACAAAAACATAAAAAAAAAACTTTTTTGGGGGCTATACAAAAGCATACCTGGTTACAATATTATGATTTCTAATAGCCGTTTTACTTGTTCAATTACACAGGACCTTACAATACAGCTTGACATCGTTTATAAAATGAGAAAAGTTTGGTTTGGAGCCTGACCACTTAATTTTATGATTATGACACTTCCCCATTAAAATTAACAACTATAGGAAGTATGCTTTAACTTTATCAAATCCATGGTCGACAAAGTATATCATTACATCAAATCCACTCAACTGCAAAGAAATGTCCAACATTTTCTTAATAAATAACTCCACACCAATCCAAAATATATTTGTATGTTTACAGTGAAAAGATAAATGAATAATAGTTTCCTTTTCACCTTTACAGAAATCACAAGTGTAACATTTTTGTTTTTTATATAAAGCGTTCCAGCACATGTTTAACTGGGTATATTATATGTATTATTTTAAAAGAAACATATTTTACTTTGTTATTTATATAGAATGTGTCTGTTCGCCAAGCTTTATGGCAATTCGCATCTCCAAATACAGAAGACCAGAAAAAGCGAGCCGGAGGATAAACAATGTTATTAAGTATATTCCTTATATAGTTATTTGAGAGTCTATTTTGTATAATATTTGTATTACCAATAAATATTTTACTCTTGATCTCTTCAAAATTAAAATCTTTCTCCTGTGATGCACTTTTGAGAAGGATCAAAACTTTTTGAGGGATTGCTTCCATTACAACCGCAAATTCCTTAGGCCTAACAGGTATTTTACATTTATTTAAAATAATCCTTATACATTAATAAAACTCCATCATTGTTTAAGAGATGGCTAACTACTATAATATTTTATTCAAACCAGTAATCAAAATATAAAGATCTATTTTTGTATGAGATGTCTTTGTTGTTCCAAATGTACCTCTTTGATGAGAAATTATGTTTGTAGGCCAGCGAACATGCCATTAAAAGCTTGTTTATCTTATTTTGCAAGCTTAACCGGTATTTTTCCAATTGAATAATTGCACTTCAACAAAAATTCGAGGTCACCCAATTGCTTAAATAAATATTTGGGAAAGGAGCTCCAAATACTGTCTTTATTTTTTAAGTATTGTTAAAAATGACAAATTTATTTAAAAAAATTTTTTTAAAGTATCATTACTCAACACCTCTAACTTGATCCCACCATGATCGTTGGAGTTGCATAAAATGTATTTTCTCAGGTAATGAGGCTTATTTTTCCAGATAAAATCAATAAGCATTTATCCAATTGCTTTGTATGGTGCACAGCTGTCCGCGAGCCCTCTTGATGACAAAAAATTTGCTTTGATTCGCACAACATACCTATGTTGGCTTTTGCTTGAATATGCTTGTGTCATCTCCGCTTGTTTCCGCGATTTTCCTTGCCATGGTTGTGCAAGTAGTTGTGGATGCAGAGATTTCAAAATCGTGATCCCCCCCTCTCCTGTATATTAAATGTACATTATACGGTATTGCGGGCATCAGGGAGCCGCTATTATGCCTGGCATTGAAACTGCTTTTGAATGTACGATCCTTTTTATTTTCACTTTCGAGATTAGCGATCGCAAGTACTGTACTTACCACACATCTTACAAGACAGGATGCTTGTCAGTGCAAAATATTTAGCTAAGGCAGTATATAATAGACATAAGGCTAACTTAATGGAGAAAAGACAGCTGAATACTGTAAAATTAATAACGTCATCAGAACCGCCACATTGATATGCAAATCAGACGTTAAGTAATTAAAATGCGCTAATTTGCATACATTTGACACAAGGCATTGCAGATGAATAGGATAAACAAAATAACTAAGGCATATCACCACATAATTTACCCTGTTATTAGTTAATATGACTTACATGGGTCTTTTCCCTTGAAATTTTATGTTTAAATATGCAAATAGACCAAAATTTAAAAAATAAATAAAAGTACATGAAGTTTCCTGCCTAAATAACAACTTCATAATTTTGATCTCAGGCTCATCATCTACTAACTACCCTTTATATTTGTTATGTTGTATGCTGATACATCTTAACAGCCCTCACTTATGAGACAGTTCTTGTCACCATCAGATTTTGTGTGTGTGTGCATAGTACAGTAAGTGTAATTTTAACAACAACAACAACAATAATGCCTTTGATCAATAGATTAGTGTATTCACTATTCAGGTATTCAGGCAATTCAATATTCTGTTGATTGGCTGCACAATTCCAAGAAAAGAAAGGATACAGAAAAGGAAGGAGAAGCCAAAAGTAGCAAATTGCTTAATGCGTGGTTAGGTACCAGAAGCATAACACAAGTGAGAACAGATAACTCAGATGTTGGAAGTGTTACACCTGAGAGAGAAGTAGAGATATCTCAAGCAACAGTTGAAAGACAGAAGGAGGCTTTAGAGGCAACACCAGATGACAAAGATGATCAGGAAATCACTGTCAGTGTTGAGGAGAAGGAGGCCACAGGAAGGGAAATGTTAGATAATGTTGAGACTGAGGAAGCAATAGAATAGAATGAGGTTAAGGAACCTGCGAGTAGTGTAGAAGAGGCCATATACAAAAATGCTTCCTTAAAGTATCCAACAGATCCTATCCACAACCAAGCTTTTGATCTCAAGTGTAATGCCAGCTATGTGAAAATGTGTATTAATAGTGGACCATGCCAGCCTGTCCTTAGATTTCCTTAGAAGGCCGATACTTTCAAAAGACATGGTATGAAAATAGGCCATGGTTGGAGTATTCACCTGACAAGGACAGTATATACTGCTTCAGCTGTCAGCTTTCTCTTAATGAACCAAAGTACAACAAGAATATACAGAAAGTGGCTGAGGTAAAGAACTGGAAAAAGGGACTTGAAAAAATGCAAGAGCATGCAGACTCCGAGGCCCACTTAATAAGCATGGTGCGATGGAATACATAGCAAAATAATGCTTTGCAAGGAGTTTTTGAGGTATCAGACATTCAAGGCAAGGCAAAAAGAGAGCGAGAGAAACAAAGAAACAGAGAAATTTTGACCCGATTAATTGACATAACTTTATATCTTGCTCGGCAGGGGAAGGCTTTCAGGGATGATGATTCAAGGATTCAAGGTTTTATTTGTCACATACTCAATTATACAGAATATAACCAGTAGTGAAATGATGAATCTGCCACAAGCTCAAACCAGGGCAACTTCCTTTAACTTGTTAAAATGTTTAGCCAGTATGATAGTGTACTCAGGCTGGATAATGTCAAAGACCAGAAAATGGGTACGAAACCTCTTCTTACCCATTTTCTGAGATGCCCCTCACTGCAGAACACAAGATCCAGGGGGCGGAGTTGGATCTAGATACAACTCCTCCCACTTTATAAACTGTGTTCCACCGGAAGAACCTGCATACACGTTTGTGAAGTTGCAGCCTGTGTTTGCCAACGTTTGCTCTTATCATTGTAAGTCTACATTTGATTAATAAAATAGCCGAGATAGATTCATAAAGTAGTGTTAGTTACGTCTATAAGTAAAAATCAAAGTTAAATGCATGTTAAAGTTTTGACGGTGTCCATACTTTTTGAAGACATAGTAACTTTAATAGCGCTAATTAGATAACAGCTAACGTTATAACGTTGGCCTATCTAATTAAGTTAGCTAACATAGTTAAACTAATTAGCGATGGAAATACCGTTGGTATGTTCAGATGTTTATGGTAAGCTACGCTACATGTGGACTGTTGTCAGCAAGGTAGTGTACACGATACCCACTGGCCAGTTTACGCTAACTTGGCAAGAAATACCATTTGAAATGCATTTAACGTTGTCCATAGATGCACAGAACAGTGTTATAAGATTGCCCTTCTGAGATGCCAGAGCTGTTGCTCTAATTACCATTGCCCGTTCTGCTGACCAAAAGTGTTTAAACCCACCATGGAACTTAATGGGGTGGAGAGTCATTGTTAATATTATTTTACTGACGTTAACGGTTACTCATTAGCCTAATTTGTTTAATGTAAGCCTCATAGTAGTGTAACGCTTGAACAAGACAATAACGTTTTGAACTTTTTTTAGCATGCATCTTTCATTAGCCTTTGTCATAAGTAGTACATTGAATTTTCTTATCAGTAATGTGGTCATAATACAAATAATGCATTAATTGTTAATTTATTTAATGAATAATCAGTTATATCATGCCTGCATTACCGCTACTTATGCCACTTTTACTTAAGTGTTATCCCTTTTTTACTGTAAATTCAAATATATGTATTTTGTTTTCATTTTCAGAATTCCTAATTTTCAAGTGCAACTTGCAGTGTAGAGAACAGGCACATTTTCACTGTTGTTATTGCCCTAACACAGTTATAAAGAAAGCCCAGATTTTAAAACATTTGGCATCATGCACAAAAGGACAAGTTCCACCTACAGAACCAGCCACCGTTGAGCCAGCTGCAATCAGTGAACCAATTGTCACCTCTGAACCCATTGACCCCAGTGCATCAGTTGACATCAATGAACCAGTTGCTACCAGTGAACCAATTATTCACAGTACACCAGTTGCCTTTAAAGAACCAGCTGTGGCTGAAGTACCTTTACCTGTTAAATCATTGCTTGTTCCCAGAAAATTGCATATTCAGAAAAAAAGTGCAGTGTGTTCACTGTGGAGTAACTGTCAACAAGAAAAAAACTAGATGTTCATGTTAAAAGAAAATACACTGGTAAGATCTGTGATGTTACAGAAGATGGTCACCTACCTTCACAGTGCATCGACCCAGTGAATGGTATATACGCGGTTGAATAGTCATTTTGCAGACCATGTTCTCTAATCCATGTACAGAAAAAAACCTCAGGTCCACATCCAGTTGTACAAGACCAATGCACTGGTCCGTCAACATTTTATTGACTTACATATATTCACAGGTCCTGAAGACCAATCTTAAAATAAAGTACATTCTTGATTCACCTGACCCTTGTGGTTTTGGGCAGGCGTATTATGTGTCCATGTTCAGGTTTTCTTCTAATATTTAGGGGCTGTTCTTTGTCCCCTGTTCAGTACATGGTTTTAGGACTGTTAAGTTAACACTTATCTCTATCATAAAGACTGAGACTGGTTTATTTAGAAATGTGGCCATTCTCACATTCCATTTTGAAATACACCCAAATCTGTTGAAAATTAGTTAGCACTAGGCAGGTTATATACATATTGGGTTTAGGCCTAGTCAACCAATTAAAGAATGATATGTAGAAGTTGAATCAGCATGTATGTGGAAGTGAATTTTTATTTTTCCAGATGCTTTCCTGTAAAATAACTAAGCTTTTTTCCACTTGAGCCCCTGCCCCTCACAATGCCTGTGCACGTCCCTGGGCTGAGGTGCCCAGAAGGCAGCAGCTTTTACTGACATACCCGACCCTCGAACACGAATTGCAGGGATGTCCTGCCGTGGGAGGATTAAGACATGAAAGTGCGCATCCTTCAGGTCGATCACTGCAAATCAATCTAGGGTACTGACACACGCGAAAATGCATTTCTGTGTCAACATCTTTAAAGGCAGCTTGTGAAGCACACAGATAAAAACTTGCAGATCCAAGATTGGTCATGACCCGCTGATTTTTTGGGCACAATGAAGTAAGGGCTTACAAACTCTGACCTCATATCGGCTGGAGGGACCGGCTCTATCACATCCCATGGGGGAGGGAGAGGTGACTAACCATCTCCAACGAGCAGTCTGCTCGATCTCTAGGTCGCCAGTTTCAGGGCTTCTTACACCAGTGCTTACCGCCAGGTTTGGAGGGGGACTGGACGGGTTGGGCGTCCTACCTGCAACCGGCTCTACGACGCTGCCTGGTGGAAGGCTGCTGCGGCAGCGTGGGAGCGGGGTCAGCCGCAGGGGGTGCCCACGGTGATGAGCAGGCTGAGGGGCTGCAGCCGGGTAGGAAGCAGCAGGTTTCCTCCGGCGCATGATGTGTCTGGTCTGCCTCTCTGCTGCCAAAAACTGCTGGGAAAAGCTTTCGACAGCGTTGCCAAAGTGGCCAAAGCTATGACACGGGAGCATTCAGGAACTGTACCTTCTCCTGCTCCATGTCAGTGAGACCACTAGCGTGGATATCGCATGACCCAGTGACTGTGCGGTCACCTTTGAGGTCCGTTGCAGCACGCATTTCATGTAGAACCGCCAAGTCGTGACCACCCTCGTGCAGATCTTTCAGGGCTTTGGCCTGGTGGACCTACAGTAACGCCATGGCTCAGAGAGAAGAAGCCGCCTTCCCACAGGCTCTATAAGCACTGCCAGTTAGACCTGACGAGTACAAACAGGCCTGTGAGGGGAGACACAGATCACCCTGCTAAGTGGTAGCGGCTATTATACACAGTTGCATGGCCACAGACCGCTCCACTGAGGGGATGCCCATGTACCCCAAAGCAGCTCCACCATCGAGTGTGGTGAGGGGAGAGGAGCTCCAAGATTTGTTTTGGACGGTGAAAGGTGCCTTCCACAATCTTGTAAGCTCCTCATGCACTTCCGGGAGAATGGCACCGGAGGGGGGTGCTGAGTTCTCAGCACGACCTCCACCGAGAAACCACTCGGCCAGCCTCGAAGAATCGGGACGCAGTGGAGGATTCCACACGAGCCCAACATTCTCGGCAGCCAGGGAAAGCATAGCCATCATCTCTGGGTCTGGCTCGCACAATGCTACCACACCCGAAGGGGGAAACGTAGCCGAGTCGTCATCCCCGGAGAGAGAGAGAGCCCTCCGATGCAGCGATCGACATTCGGTCATTAGGGGGGGCACCGAAGGAAACGGGTGGTGTACCCCACTCTGCAGAGCTCCCAGCCTGATCCAACGGCACCCCCCGCCAGCTGCGGAGTGCTTGAGGAACTCCACTTGGGGAAGCCCTCACTGTAATCCTCAAATGACTTTTGTCTTTTTTTCTTTTCTCCACCCGACGCAGCATTGCCCCGGGTGCCAGGACGAACACCAGATCGCGGCAGAGGTAGAGAGACCCCACCATGTTTGACATCGCAGAGACTATTATGCAACTCCGAGATTTTCATGTCCCCACAAGAAGAACATGAACCATCCATGAAAGCTTACTCAGTGTGCTGAATGCCCAGGCACGTGAGGCAGCAATTGTGACTATCCTGAGTGCCAGATAATGATCAAATCCAGAAACACATGGGTCATAAGACATTTTTAAAAAGACGCGATCACCCATGTTGCTATTTTAGAGAAATGCTCTTTTAGTGTTGAAGCACACAGGGGAGCTGGCCACCGCATACTCCTGGTGTGGCTCTCAGCAGGAAGATTACGTGACCACCGCTGCTGCGCCAAAATGCCCACACTCGTTTTCAGAACACTCTTCTGTGGAAAGGAGAGAAGCAGCTTCAAGCACTACCACTCGGCTCTGAAGCGAAAGGATGAATTAATTTGAGGCACCTGCTGCCTCTTATACTCAGGCTGTGATCAGCGGCAACTGGATGCCAATTACCACATTCCATTGTCCATTGGTTCGTTTAGTTACACTCAAAGTGGATAGGTCTCTCTGGCGAGATCCCAATTCGTCGGTCATCCGACGTGACTCGGAGTGACCGATTGATAGGGAACAGGCGTTACATGAAAATGTAATACAAATAACAGTGCACATACAGTAAATATATAGAAATGTCTTCCATACTGTAGAGTTAAATGGATAGTTTTGTGTCAATTGTTCCAAACCTGTATGAGATTCTATCTTCTGCTGAGCACCAAAGAAGATAGCATTTTTGTGAAAAACATTTGGTAACCAAAGAGTTGATGGTAGCCATTGACTTATAGTTTTTATATAGCTATTATTTTCCATAGTCTGAAAAAGCTAAATAAACAAACCAAAAAAAACACAATCTATGGAAATAAATGGCTTATGTCAACTGTTTGGTTACCAACATTCTTCATAATATCTTATTCTGAATGTAACCGGATAAAAAACTCATCCAGGTTTGAAACCAATTTTAACAGCACTTCATTGGCAACCAAAGTTCAAGCTATCGATCAAGTTTCTTTCCTGATCATGTTCTCATCTTCAATCAGTTCCTTTTTTTAACTGAAGGCCTATATATATATATATAAACACTGACAGGGTCATGGGTTTGATTGCGTTTAAAACATTTACAGATAAAATATGTATCTTCATTGCTGCACAAAAAAATAAAAAATATCTCCCAAATTACTGTACACAAGTCAACAAAAACTGGCTATGTTCATTTTTTGAGACTGTCTACTCAAGGACTAAGCTTCACTTAGAGATCCCCTTTAGTCACAGTTGGACATTTCATAAAGTCACACTAATAAGAAGCAAATTATTAAACCTCGGAAGTCAAGAGTTCTATGGAAAAAAAGGACTTTTATCAAAAGCAGCTTGTGGACACTTGATGTAATTTGTTATTGGACCAGCACAGTTTGAATAAAATACGAGAAGGCTTCCCACCGAGTGACGTATTGCTAGTGTTAGACTCTGTTTGCGGGGTCGCATGTTGTGTTTGTTTTCTTGCTTCGCCAGTGTTGGCTCTCACCGCGCTGTCATTTTAATCATTAAATTACTGCCTAGTTGCAGCCTGGAGTTCATTAAAGCCACCGGGGGTTGACCGGTGAATACAGCGTATACACGAAGAAAAGGTTATAAGAGACATATTTCCCCTTCTCTCCAGAGTAAAAGTTAATTGACAACTATATTATATTACATTTCTGCACAACGCTGCATCAGCAAATTATGCCCGTGTGTTCGACTTGCGATGTGTTTGTGTCGCACGCACGTCCCATTTTTCATTGAGTTCAACTACGAAAACTTCACATGTCCTCTGAAAACTAATTTATTCTCTCTCTTTCTCGTCCACTCGCTCACCCCAGTAATCACCCAAAAGCCATCTGTTCGTCTCCACCTCTGTAACCACTCTGGGAATGCTGACACTGTGCGTCCGTCCCCTCACGTCCTGACTGATATGGAACAGTACTGACTTCGAGTGACTTTCACTCACACAATCCAACCGCCAAGATTGGCTATCCGGATTTGGCAGCGATGAACGGCCACCGAACGCGCTGCGCTGTTGAGGAGGAAGGAAGAAGGAGAGTGAGAAAAATAGACAGAGAGAGAGAGAGAGAGAGAGATAGAGAGAATAAGATATTATTTATATTTGAGGAGCCATATATACATTTGTTTTATGGAAGCCCATTTCTGCCAAAAAAAAAATTCTTTATCTAAGATGTTTGAGTTTATATCTGGCAATTCAGGTTTTGTTTCTTTCTTTTCTCAGAATTCCGAGTTTACATCTCGCTTTTAAAAAATATACAAATATTGGATTGTATTTGGTCTTGTGTTGTTTTTGTTTGGAATAGAAATACTAAAATAGGTAAAAAGGTAATTGTGACGTTTTATCTCATAATTCTGATGAAAAAATCTGAATAGTGAGACAAAATCAGAATTCAGTTTTTTTTTCTCACAATTATGAGTTTACATCTCGCAATTCCATTTTCCGCCACAGAATAAAAAATAAATAATTGCAACATTTCACAATTCTGACTTCCTTCTTGCATTTGCGAGTCTATATTTTACAGTTCTCCGAATTGTTCAAGGTTTTTTTTTTTTTTTTTTTATTCGTAAACTTCTAGTTAGTTACTGTGACGGGGCGCATAGCTACCGTCACGGCAGCGATACGCTACCTATGCCAGTTCACAAAGACTGTGTGCAAATATCGCCTGTATGTGTTAGTATAGCGTGTCAATGTGTTCTGTTATTCCTCATGTTGTTTCAAATCAGTGGTTAACCTAGTCTTTTATCAAAACCCCACAGTAATCCCGTAGCTTTCGTGTGCACACTTTTAACATCTAATACTACGGTGATTTATGTGCTATAGCTACTACTATCAATACATATCTTACTGTTTAAAACCATGTCATTTACTTCACCATCATAACCTGTTACAATAACCACGCAACACGTCTTTGTTAATTATGTATCTGTTTATTTAGTTTAAAAGTAACATAGCTTTGACATACCATCTTTACGTCTTACCAGCGTCTCCTGTTTGTTTGGGTAAATGAAGATTTGCCGCAATGGAGGGGTTTAAGTAACGCTATGACTTCCGGGTCAATAGAAAGTGACCCGGAGTTTTGAGTTATTATTTTTTTCTAGCTGTTAATATGACTTGTGGCTTCGCCAAATGTTAGCTGAAATCATATAAATGATATTCTATACTTTTCTAATGTTATAGATGTAGCATTTTGGCTGTTTTTAAGCATTTATGGTTTGTCTACCTGAGCCACCCCTGTATTGTATTATTGTGTTGGTATGTGCCCATTACAGGGGTGCCTTCATGTGTCATGGGTGCAAACATAAGTCTGTTGATGCTCTAAGTATAGTGGCTTGTGTAAAGGTCAATTTCTAAGCAGCTGTAAAATTTGATTGTTTTTTTTTGTTGTTTGGTCTTTTGACTTTCATGTCAGTTTATTTTATTTACTAAATAGTATTTTTTTTTTCTCGTATATATATTTTTTTCCTTAATTTTGATTGCCTTTCTTTGGCCTTAATTGGGTAAATAAAAAGATCCCATCTGTTAAAACTCATCCAACTTCTCCTGAGTGCTTACATCTACTCATGACGACCCAGTCACATCTACCCTTGACAGTTACTTTTGATTTGTGAAACTATTACATTATTTTTTTGTCATTTTGAAATATTAATTGTACATAATATTTATTAAAAAAAGGATGTTATTTTGCATTTTCAATTCTGTTTTGTGTCAAAATATCTTAGCCAATCAATATCTTGATTCCTACTCATTCATCAAATTGAAAAAAGAAGGTCGAGGCAATGCATTGCATTTTGGGATACAGTATATCACCCAGTGTGCACAGGGTGCATACTGCACGTCATGTAGTTGGTAATTTAGATCAATTATAATAGGAAATGTACATATGTGCACAGCATATACTTTATCCTGCAAAAAAACAGGGTTATATGCATTGATTAACTCTTTCACAGCTCTCCATATTACAGCATTTATGGCACGCTTCTAAATATATCTATAAAATAGTTTTCATAAAATGCCCACAATCTGCACAAGTGCCTGGCTGAGAATTATAATGAACTGAATTTTGTTCATAATCAATTGCATAGTCAATCTGCACTTTAAAAATGTCTTGGCCATTGAAAGAAGGGATTAACCTCATTATTCAGGAAATTAAATTAATGTATAATTAATTAATGTATGTGCAAGCATAGCCTTGCACACTGAATAATTCATTCACAGTATTAACCCTCTGCCCTGGCCCTCATCAAAATAAACAAAATAAATATATATATATACAGTGCCCTCCACATATTGGCACTCTTGATAAATATGAGCAAAGGCGGCTGTGAAAATAAATCTGCATTGTTTATCCTTTTGATCTTTCACTCAATAAATTCACAAAATTCCAACCTATCATTGAAGTAAAACAATTGAAAGTGGGGAGAAAATCTCATGATGAAATAAATGTTTTTCTCCAATGAATGTTGGCCACAATTTTTAAATTCATTTAACAAGCATTTTAGAAGTAAAAATAAGCATTTCATAGTCGCAAAAAACCCCGATGCGGCTCGTTTAGGTGACTTGGTTTGCTTTGCATAAAATAAAATAGTTTACTGTTTTATATATTAAATGAAACAAACCTGTATTTGACAAACAAAACAACTAAATAAGTTATGGCGCTTTTCCACTGCATGGTACGGCACGGTATGGTTCGGTACGGTTCACTTTTGGGGGGTTTTCCACTGGGTAATGTACCTGGTACTTTTTTTGTACCTGGTACCGTTACCAAAACGTGACGTGTAAACTCTGCTGATCACTGATTGGCTGGAGAAAATCGTCATTACTGCATCACTGAACTTGCGACATGAGACCCAACATATACCCAGCGAAGGATCGGAAGCAACTTTTGTTTGAACAAACTCAACTTTTTGTATCAACCAAAAAATGTGTTTTCGTGGTCTGTTGAGGAAGTACAGACGTTCCTCTCGTTGATAGCCGAGGAGCGGATCCAGTGAGAGCTTGATGGTGCGACGCCGAAGGAAAAAGCCTTATTTATATACTTTTGAACTTGCTATATTTTCAGAGTATGTCTTCTGTTTATATTTTTACCTTTGCATCTGTGTTTTGCTTCAATTAAAAACAATCTGATCGAATCCTACCCTTAAACGATAGAGATGACCGAACACCTGAGAAGAGACGATGACAACCCCTCCGAGGACCTCCGAGATGAGCCCCAGAGACAGATCTCCAGTGAGGACCTCGTCACCTAGACATCCATCGGGGAAAGACCCCTGGAACCAGTGGACCACTTACACTCTGACTTTGCTGCAGTTGGAACAAACTACTGATTCGTCTGGCCGGAGGGGAACTGGCCCCCCGACTGAGCCTGGTTTCTCCCAAGGTTTTTTCTCCATTCTGTCACCGATGGAGTTTTCGTTCCTTGCCGCTGTCGCCTCTGGCTTGCTCAGTTGGGGACACTTCATTTCCAGCACAATCATCGACTTGATTGCACAGATATTATTTAAACTGAACTAAGCTGGACAATGCCATTACTAAATTCAATAATGAAATGCATTCAGCAGATAATTGAGTGTTAAATCCTGTCATTTTACATTATTGACAAAATTTGCCTATTTTGATATTGTGCAGTGCTTTGTTACCATTTGTATTGTTAAAGGCGCTATATAAATAAAGGTGACTTGACTTGACTTGAATAAGTGTACCTCCAGACTATATAAAACAAATATTATTGTATGAGCACGTAATGAACCTCTTGAAAAAGACAAATGATTAATGCCACGATTATAAAAACCATCACATAAATAAAAAAACAAGGCATACATTGTACATTTTGAAATATTCAGACGTTTATTGATAATTCACTTTACAGAACACGCTACATGAATAGTTAACTAATGAAGTAACACAGCACACCTGCATGAACATCCCTGCCCTCCTCCTCTACAGCCCGTGGCACTGTCACCACAGTCTCTGCTGCTGGGGTTAAATCCCAAGCATTCTCATTGACCTCTCCATTGCTGTTAAAAACATCCACATGCCGAGAATGAAGAACACTATTCCGTCTCCTTTCTTCGTTGTGAGTTTGTTTGTGGCGCGTTTACGATGATGTCATGGCAGTAGAGGCGGCACCACTATAACGACAAGTGAATAATCCCGCCCAATCTATAGCGGTACTAAACTGCGGTGGAAACGCAAACCGACCCAAACTGAGCCGTAACGTAACGAGCCGTGCCGAACCGTACCGTACCATGCAATGGAAAAGCGCCATTAGTGGCACTGGGAACTGCTCTCACCAGAAGAGAAGGGAAAATATCTGCGTGCACTCAATGCAAATGCAAACTCTGGGTTGCTGCGACTGTCCTATGATCTGGGTTACATAAAAACTACCCAAACATTTTTTAAAAATGTTTAATAAAATAACTGTGATTGTTAGAGTATATGTGCACTCTATAAAATTAACTGGAGCAAGCTGGTAATCACTTAAGTGGGTCAACCGAGTGATTGCGCGAATGATCGTTACCTCTCCATCCTCTGATGCGAATCCATCACCCCGCTTTATTACACAAATTAAACACTGTATATGATAAAATAATACATACATTAGGCTATAATCTTACCATTCAGAAGCACATGTCTGGCTTTAAACCTCAGTTTTTTAAAACCTGTTTTATTCACGCGTTGCAAGAAATCTGGTCGGGTCCCGTGAAAAACAGTGCGGTGATGACCTCAACACCACGGTCGGCATCTCATTACCGCGGTGAAGCGGTAATGCGGTTATTGTCACAGCCCTAAGATCACCCTTTTTGTGTCTCTTACAGACAAACAACACACAAACTTTTATTGGCTTTCTGCCAAAAGACAATCAGTAATTACTGCTGATATTAAAGCAATATAATCAACAGACAGCATCCCAGGGAACACACATACTGACAAAGAATGTACAACCTGAATGTACTGTAAGTCGCTTTGGATAAAAGCGTCTGCTAAATGCATAAATATAAATGTAACATATACTGTTATATTTTGTGTATTTTATATGCTTGGTGGTTATCAGAATTTAGGATATTTTAATCTATTCCTTAAACCTCGTTTAGTAGATAAAGTCAGTTTGTGTATGCCAAATACTCGATGTTTGATGTTGGGTGAAAGCTGGTTTTATTAGAAATAATCTAATGTGGATGAACTGTTGACCTTTAGCATCATAATGCATGATTACAACACATTATAGAAATCTGCTAGAATATTTTCTTCATGGGATAAATTGATTAGCAGATAAGGGAGGCATGGAAAAGAAGCTGTGTGGGACGGGGTTCCGCCCTACAGGAACAATTGGTTTGGAAGAACGTTGTCGTGGAATGAACCGAAATCAGCCTGCTAAAACGGCACATGAAGGCTCTGCCCATTGCTTGCATGCTGGCGCGCTGCTTACACACACTTGAACTGTTGGCCTCACTGATTGTGCTGCGAAGCGCTCACAGCCTTAACATCAGGCTTATAAAACTCTGAGAAGAACTTCAAGTAATCAAGTCACTCTCACGTCACCAGGAACAGCAACCACTCACAGGAGGGCTTTCATAGAATCGCGTCACGCAACTTCGACATCAGCAGTTAATCCGCAGTCCCGGAAGTTTCCCAACCAGGAAAGGGAAACGCAACCACAGATCAACTGTCAACTCAACTTGAATCCGCAAGTAAAAACAAATCTCAATTTTTGCTGGAAACTGGTGAATTGATATGTATGCAGTCAAATATAGACAAATCTCTGCTTGTGACTTCCTCAGGTTGAATTTATGAAATTATGGAACTCGTGCTGCATCTGAGAACGCATTGGGGATGAGATGCTCACGCTGCCAGACTTCCGAGTCCCTGCTCAGTGTGCATCCCTGAGGAGCACGTCTAGGGTGAGAGAACAGAAGAGCCTGGAGTGGTTCGTATGTTCAGGCCATAGAACTTAACAAAAGACAGGGGCGTGGACCACCCTGCAGCATTGCAGATGTCCTGAATGGGAACACCTGTTAACAAGGCCTTGGAGGCCACCACACTCCTAGTAGAGTGAGCCTTGACTCTCATCGGCGAGGGTAGATCAGAGAACTCATAGGCAATGCTCGCACTGGACACATACAGTTACACTTTTGCTGGTCTGCATCCCGGAAGGGAGGAGGACTAAACGCCTGCAGTATGACAAGTTGTGGTATGACGTAAGGGACTTTGGGGATATACCCTGCACGAGCTTTGGCCACGCCGGGCACAAAGTCAAGATGTGTGGGGGCCACTGAGAGGGCCTGCAGATCCCCAACTCTCTTTAGAGAAGAAATCGCCAGAAAAAGTTACAGTCTTCAGAGTGAAGTGGAGATCAGAGATCTCCTCAATAGGCTCGAAGGGAGACCTACAGAGAGCTTCAAATACCACAGCCAGGTCCCAAGGAGGAATTCGAGATCATACTGGGGGCCTTAGTCTCAGCGCACCACAGAGGAAACGTGTAGCCAGGGGGTGTCTACCCATTGACTGTCCACCAAGAGAGGTGTGGCAGGATAAAATCACTGCCACATAGACTTTCAAGGTGGATTGGTTTAGCCCTGCCGAGAGTTGAGCTTGCAGGAACTCCAGCACTGTATCAACCGTTGTGATGACCCTGAGACTTCTCTGGATCCTATTGGGCAGAGTTTTGCATTTCCTGGTTGGTCTTCCTCATGTTAATTGTTTAATTAGTAGCATATTTAAGTGTGACATCTGTTAACTGAAAAGGCACTCTTTTGGGACGTTTTCTCCGGAATGTCTCTTTCTGAATTTTTGCATTTGTTTCTTTTGGCATTTCTTATATTTTGTAGTTAAGGTTTGATTGTTATATTTATTTATTTGGTTTTATTCATTATCCATAGACTTATGCTTTATAATCATTACTGACTGCTGTTGTCTTAGTTTAATTAAATAAAACAATTGGCATTAATATAATTTGGTTTGATCCTCCTTTTATGCTGCAGCCTGAAACAAGCGGGTCGTAACACCGGGCAGTTAACTGGGTCTAGCTGGTGGTGTCCACACCATGAAGTGAAGAGTCCCCACTTAAGGGTATACAGTTTCCTCGTTGAGAGAGCTCTGGATTGGAGGATGGTCTCAACAACCTCGGTTGAGAGACTGGAAGCTATGAGCTTTGCCCCCTCAGGGGTCACACCCACAGTTTCCATAACTCCGGGTGGGGGTGCACAAGGGTGCCCACTGCCTTGTGAGAGGAGGTCCCTCCTGACGGGAATCTCCCATAGAGAGCCGTTGAGGAGAGAAATCAGGTCAGAGAACTGAAGGATTACAAATGTTATTCTATGTTTGATTTGAATTCACGTCCTGACTAAGAGGTGTCGGGCAAGGTCGGGTGCTTAGAGATCGCTTCCTGACCATTTGAGCTCGAGACAGCTGTGCTTTTGTCTCTATGATAATGGTAAGATCAATGAGTCAGACTACTGAGAGATTCAACCTTTGATCAGGGAAGTTTATCCTCTGTTACAGGCAGGGAAGAGTTTATCCTCTAAAGTTTTTTATTTTAGAGATGAAAGTATCCTCTGTTCTTTCAGGCAGGGAAGATTTTGGGCATTACGTGCTAAAATGAGTTATCCTCTGTTTCAGGCAGGGAAGGTTAGCATTTCGTGCTAATAATTTAGTTTTATCCTCTGTTTTTTTTCAGGCAGGGAAGTTAAGTGTGAAGTGTTGGTAATTTGGAAAGTTAACAATAGTTAAGCTTTTTTATTTTATTTAACAAGTGTACCCTCTGTTGATCAGAGAAGTTTTTTTTTTTTTGTGTGGTACCGAAGAAACTTACAAAATGGTTAGAATGAATGCTAGACTGATTCCAACCACCGAAAAGACTGGTCTTGCGACTCCTTTGTGGTC